>JAWPHD010001662.1:0-302384 GCA_037043455.1 Cyrtodaria siliqua
TCTGCTAAAATTAAGGGATATTCATTCACTCATATCTGGTTTGCAACAAGACCTTTCCGAATTCTCGAAAATCATTTTCATGGATTATGGGTGAATAACAACAGATGGCGTACAAGAAAATTTAAAAGCATATAATTATTCAAATAGTTTTTACAACGTTTTGTAACAAGGACATTTTCAGTGATGCCAGTATCCAAAAGGTGTGGTAGGGGGAGGTAATTCAGGGGTATAAATAACCGGAAATTTTTCATTTTTGTTGTGGAATTTAAGAGAGCGAACCCAGTAGTACTATAAATACACTACTTTATCTCAGTGTAATATCCAGTTTAAAGGATATATGCCTAGTGGCAGAACTTTTTGAAGCACCCTCGTAGGGAATAAAGGCATATGACGTCACAAACACTAACAGGGTTTGTAATAGGGCTACCACATTGTCAGGGTCAGTGGCAAAAAAGGCTGCTGGGGGTTTAAACCAGGTTCTAGGGTGCACCAAACCTCACGCTTACCCTACTGTCATCTCAATAAAACGGACAGTGTAAATCACCGCCATGAACTATTCTCTAACCAACAAGGCAGCATTAATAGCCAATATAAGTAAAACACAAAGATGCTCGTGTATATATAAATACGAAAAACAATGGCCTAGAAAGTCACGAAGAAGGTACTCAGTGACTTGGCAGAAGCCAGAGCAACACAAGAATATACCACTGAGGGCAAGACAGGACAAGATTGCAGACACACATCGACAGTCACCGTCCTTTTGGGATTTAGGAATGGAGTGACGTTGGCAGGTTACACGTGACTTTGGCACGATACTATAACAACGACGTCGTTTTCAGGCAACGTCGCAGGAGTCGAATAATAATACAAACGGCTTGTAATATGCTTTGGTGAGTCTTCCTTATAGTTTATTATTCCATATGATCGTTGTTTCTTGAATTAATACAATTCAAAATATAGTCAACAAATCAAACCTGCTCCACCATATGTAAGTATAACACAAAGGATCATGTATATATGAATATGAAGTCCGTCCGTCTGTCTTTCTGTCTCTGTATCTGTACGTCCGCCTGTCCGGCCCTACCTCCATCCCTCCCTCCATAATCATTCAATTAAACAAAAATAAACAATGTAATCCATTAACAGATAAGTGTTTGCTTGATTTTAGGTAACGCAAGAACATGTTCTTATAGAGCTGCGGACATTCGCCTCGTACGGCAGGGGTATGGACTGCTGACAACGGAAACATACACCTCCTACAGCTGGACAGAATAAGTAAATTTACATGCATGTCTCGTTTGTTAAACATGTGATGTTAAAAGGCTCTTGATGAAAACCAACAAAATGTAAATTCTCGTATAAATTGCAAACCTAACCAATAGGAATACATACCAACAATTTCGTTTAATCATCTGATGATAATTCATAGACAAATATAGTTTAAAACTGCCGTGCTTATATCATTTTTAAATTACGTGAAAAAGGCACGAAACGAAACATGATGTCAACGTACGTGTATGCATTTGAAACGCGCATCATATATACTTAGAATATTTAAGAACGCAACAGTTTTGACTTTCGATTATTTTCAGTCCGCTGTTTTTTGGTTCAAATCAAGATTGCATTATTCAACTATCTACTTCTGTTGAGGTTAATGGTTAAAACTATTCATTCAAGGGAATGACTATAGACGCGAAGCAGTGAACCATTGACCGAGACGCAGTCGAGGCAGTCGAGGTCAATAGTTCACTGCTGAGTGTCAATAGTCATTCCCGAGGATGAATAGTTTTAACCGTTGACAGAAACAGAAGTAGATAATTGATTTATTGTATTTAAGCATAGAGAAAAACGTTTATTGTTCATTTTTTATACTATACACCCGAAAGAGAACTATTGACTCGCAAGTCTGGTTTAAACCGAATTGGACACGTTTGCACACGTATTCAAGTCAGTAGTTCATACTAATGACTTTCACGTGACTGCTTTTCAGCCAATAAAAACTACGTATATTTATTGATATATAATAATTTATGTTAGTACACACGTCTCTTTGCCTCAAAGGTTATACTATGGCGATAAACATTTGCATACGATTTGCTCTACTTCTTCCTGTTAAAACACCTTTAACTTTAACAATTTTAACATCTCTTTTCTGTAGAAATTCAAAAAATACCAAGTGTTGGGTTTTTCAAATGTATTAAGTGTAGTTGGACGCTACTAACATTGTACATAATCCCTTACCGCTAGTAGCACCGTGGGTAATCGTACACCGGGTATTGGAACAGGGAAGCAAGCACGCAGGCATTCAAACTCCCCGCAGTGGTTACTTCCCCTTTCTGTTACAGTAATCACTGCCACCACACATTTATAGCTGACATTCAGATAAGTTTAATATTTTGGTTAAATATTTTTAGGCCAATATTTCAACTTGCTTTGTTCATAATATAGGAAAATCGGTATCTGGGAACAAAAATAATTTATTTATATAATAAATCACTTTTAGCGAACATGCACACCGGTTACTAAGTTACAGTATGTATTCCGTTGAGAACATTACAGAAGCTGAGCGTAAATTTAATAAAGAGATTACACCAAAGCCAAAACCAGGTTGAACGTTTTAAACATCTTCTCGAAGGTGATGATCGATGTTTTTGTCAATTTCATGTTGGTTACGGCAAGAGTTTGCTGTACCAAGCATTACCTAGTGTATCGCAATTTTTTGCAATCACATGGCCTCAGCTATCGTCACGTGATTTGTGTGGTGGCAGGGATTAGTTGCTACAATATCTCTGCTCGGAGGTTGGCAGGCATTAGGCTAACTTGAACACGTTAGACGCCATTGTAACGTAGAAGATCCACCTAGAGTTGTTACAGACACTGCGTGGAATCGAACCTAAACTGCTAGCAACTCTACCATGCCGAAGCGTCTCCGTGGCCGAATGGTTAACGACATTGCGTTGTAAACCTTCGTCTCTCACCGCTGCGGGTTCGAATCCCACCGGGAGCTCGACTTGTAAGTGAGGAAGTGTAGATTCTTACGGATGGCGGGAGATGAACAGTGCAGGTTCTATCCAGGAAAAGCGGGTGGTCTGCCTGCACCACAAAAAATCGACCGTCATATATAACCTTACATGTGTTGAAAATGACGTACACACCATACAAACAAACAAATCTACCATGCCGACATTATGGCTTGCAGCACACCAAAGTCCACTGTTAAATGATGGATCGCGTCATATATATGTATCCGTTACAAAAACAAATTGTACACGAACAATCCTCAATGAACTGATTAGGAAACACAACATGATGGTTTTACTCGTATTATTCACCTATTATTCTTCCAGATCCCTCCAGTCTCTTTAAAGGATTGAACGCCCGCTTTCATTGTTGCATATATATATAATATGGATGTATTAAAATCATAGACACAATTATATACCAAAATGTACGATTTATAAGTAGATAGATCGAGAGGGCGTTACGTATAATATCTATTTTAGAAATTCCAGTGTAGATCTATATATGGATAATTTACAAACAAAGGATATAATATTGAAATTACGAAAGTCTATAATAATAGATTTGGGTCATCAGATTAAATATATAATATTAAATTAAGTTATATAAAATAGTATTTCATATAACTTTATGTTTTCTTTTCAAGTCGTCGATGATATGAACACAAACACTCGCGACATGACCTCTAACCGAAGTCCACAGCGACCGAGTAGCGCTCCGCACAGAGCAATTAGCGCTTCGAGCTTTTGCAACCATAACAAGAATCGTCAAGGTCCTTGCCAACGATGCAATATCCTGTTGAAAGATATGTCTGTTGCACGTGCAAGCAGCATTCGGAGCTCAGGGTCACTAACGAAGTCCGTGTCCTTCGAAACACCGTTTGGTGTTGTTCACAAAATCTCTTCTTCAAACATGGAAGCAACGTGCATGGATGGTGGAACCAGCCAGGAAAGTTTTCGGCGGGAAATCAGCATGAGCAAAATGAAAACAATGCCTGTGCTAATAGAAGATGACAATCCCTCCGACGAGGATGAATATTGGCCCCACTTAGACAGTACGACGCCGAGGTCTAAGACACGTGAGAAATCTAAAATAAAACAAAACAAACGCTCTTATCTTCTAATTACGAATCCGAACATGCACTTGGAAACATCTGAAGTAGAATTTGAAGCTGACAAAGAACCATCTGATTATACCAAAACACATACGAAGAACAAGGGTTTCAAACGCTTTATTCAAAGTCTGTGTACATGCATACGTGTACAACACGGCACTGAATTAATAGAACCAGAAACGGTACATGACGTAAGTTAGAATGAATGTTAAAACACATTAAATGGAATAAGATCTGTGTTGTTTTACTTCTGCATTTCCATATTATGAGAGTTTTTTGTTTCATTCCAAAGAAAAAATAATTCTATTAGTGGTTTGGTTATATTTTTTTTACTGATATGTAGGTCTATGGGCCTAGGTTTTATATGTGGACAAAGCATTGACGCTCGATCACAATAGACTCTTTGTTTTTACTGGTATCTAGGTATATACTATAACCATTCACTATTCATTTTAACGTTAATTCGATCTACCACAGAAATGTATGAAAACGCGTTATTATTAAGCTATTATCCTCGATTTTAATAACAAAAAACACATTAAGTCTCGTTAAAAATCATAAATAATTCATGATCTGATATAGGGGGAACAGAGCATTACAAATCGACCACAACCATATGTTGTATAGGGGTATACCATTAGAGGTTAAACACAGCGCTGTTATATCTTCTTCATTATTTAGAGGGGGCGTCCGTAGTTGAGTGTTTAGTGTCTCTGACTTAACATCACTTGCCCTTCACCGCTGTGGGTTTGATCCCTCAGGCGCCTAGGAATCTTTGTGAGAGGAAGCTATTCAGCAGACTTGCGGAACGTCGGTGGTTCTACCCAGGTGCCCGCCCGCGCACTAAAATTGCCCGAAGGGGCACCTGGGGTCTTCCCACACTAGGAAGCTGGAAAGTCGCCATATGACCTTAGCTGTTGGTGTGACTATAACATCCAATTCAATTCAATTCTTTATTTATATGTTTATTATGTAGATACGGCAGTATTGGGTTGAACGCTCGAAATGAACTATTGAGCAACTACCGTTTCTAACTATCTTGCTGAAACCTTTCAAAATGTCTATCAACAGCATTTATTGATACAAACAGTCATATCATTAAGATTCTATAAACGTAAATTTGCCTTGGAAGAGCGTATGATACGGGAGTAAATGGTTTCGTCAAGTGCCCACTACATATTGGTTTGATGTTAAAACTGGACTTCGACAAGGATATTGTTTATCGTCAATTCCTTTTAACTGTTTTATAAATGATAAGAAACTTCAACTTAAATCTTTTCACTTAAATATAGGTTTGGCAAATTTTCAATTGTTACCACTTAATTTGTTGCTCACTAGCCAATCAGTTATTAATTACAACGTTTAAGATAGTTGGCTACATGGTATAAATTGAATTGTTTGACTAATATTTTCCTAACTATCGTACTGTGATACCATAAATAAGCCCTCCAAAAAACGACAAAATTACACTATAAAACCGTTTATCAAAACTCTGTCCAGGTGTTCAGGTCAAGGTGTTCAAGTTATATAATAAAGTTTATGTGAGGTTAAAAACATAGGTTTATTCATCGGTTCTTAAAATACCCGTAATTAATTATGATTTGGCAACTCTTAATTCGACGCTCCAGTTTTATGTTTTGGCCTGACTGGTTAAAGCAGTTTATAATGCGTCTATAGAATTGGTATACCTCGTCGTCGGAAGTCTAGAAACGGGGTACATCTGTTGAAATGTTGTCTTCTGAAACGGATAGGGACTTTAAACGTTTTAAGACATTGACTAATTCTAAACTGGCAGATAGCGGGGCTTCTAGGAACTACATTGTGAACACGATGGTCGATGATAGGCATTATCACATCTCGGAATACCGCTGCCGTATCCAGTTTACAAAGGTTTACCGCTGTGAAACTCTGGCAAGCGAGAATGGTGATATGGTAATGTGAAACTTTTGCAATGGTGAAACTCTGGCAAGCGAGAATGGTGATATGGTACGTTGAAACTCTGGCAAGCGAGAATGGTGATATGGTACGGTGAAACTCTGGCAAACGAGAATGGTGATATGGTAAAGTGATACTCTGGCAAGCGAGAATGGTAATATGGTGTGGTGATACTATGGCAAGCTAGAACGGTGATATGGTACGGCGATACTTTAGCAAGCGCGAATGGTGATATGGTATGTTGATACGCTGGCAAACGAGAACGGTGATATGGTATGGTGCAACTTTGGCAAGCGATAATGGTGATATGGTACGGTGATACTCTGGCGAGAGAGAGAGAATGGTGACATGGTACGGTGATACTCTGGCGAGGGAGAATGGTAATATGGTACGGCGATACTATGGCTAGCGAGAATGGTGATATGGTACGGTGATACTCTGGTGAGCGAGAATGGTGATATGGTACGGTGATATTCTGGCAAGCGGGAATGGTGATATGGTACGGTGATACTCTGGAAATCGAGAATGGTGATATTGTACGGTGATACTATGGCGAGCGAGAATGTTGATACTCTGGCAAGTGAGAATGGTAATATGGTACTGTGATACTATGGCTAGCGAGACTTGTGATATGGTACGGTGATACCCTGATGAGCGAGAATGGTGATATGGTACTGTGATATTCTGGCAAGTGATAATGGTGATATGGTACGGTGATATGCTGGCGGGCGAGCGAGAATGGTGATATGGCACGGTGATACAATGGCGGACGAGCGATAATGGTGATATGGTACGGTGATACTCTGGTGAGCGAGAATGGTGATATGGAACGGTGATATTCTGGCAAGTGATAATGGTGATATGGTACGGTGATACGCTGGCGGGCGAGCGAGAATGGTGATCTGGTACGGTGATAATCTGGCAAGTGAGAATAGTGATATGGTACGGTGATACTCTGGCGAGAGAGCGAGAATGGTGATATGGTACTGTGATATTCTGGCAAGTGATAATGGTGATATGGTACTGTGATATGCTGGCGGGCGAGCGAGAATGGTGATATGGCACGGTGATACAATGGCGGACGAGCGATAATGGTGATATGGTACGGTGATACTCTGGTGAGCGAGAATGGTGATATGGAACGGTGATATTCTGGCAAGTGATAATGGTGATATGGTACGGTGATACGCTGGCGGGCGAGCGAGAATGGTGATCTGGTACGATGATAATCTGGCAAGTGAGCATAGTGATATGGTACGGTGATACTCTGGCGAGAGAGCGAGAATGGTGATGTGATATAGTGGTACTCTGGCAAGCGAGAATGATAATATGGTAGGTGCTAATTTGGCAAGCGAGAATGGTGATATGGTACTGTGATACTCTGGCAAGCGAGACTCGTAATATGTTATGGTGAACATTGTGCTATAGTATTTGAAATACTAAATGATGGGTGGATTATATTATTGGGTAAGCTTGCCATGCCTGTGTAAAATGTAAGAGTAATGGGTTGTGTATTGATTTAAATGTTAAGTCTGGTGTAACAAGTATTGATGCTGATGAACTGAATTGGATATTATCATATTTTATAGTCGCACCGACAGCTATGGTCAAATGGCGACTTTCCAGCTTCCACTAGTGGATGAAGACCTCAGTTGCCGGGCAATTTTTGTGCACGGACGGGCACATAGGTAGAACCACCGACGTTACGCAAGCCAGCTGGATAGCTTCCTCACATAAAGAATTCTTAGGGCCCTGGAAGATCGAACCTTTAGCGGTGAGGGGCATGTGATTTCAAGTCAGAGATTCTAACCACTCGACCACGGACTATGCAATGTCAAGAATGTCAAAAAGATCTGATGAACTTCCTTGGGTAATGCATAATAGCATTACAGCAGTTAAAGACGCATGCAAGGATACGTTAGAAATAATTGGAAACAAGTGGTAAACGTATAACAACAGATGAATACATTTACTGTGAAAAATACACTTGCTACAAACAAATTATTAAAAAAGAAATATATAAAACCGAAACTTATTATATAATGATGTATCACACACAGAAATAATTTCGATTTTCATGTGTGTGTGTGTGTGTGTGTGTGTGTGTATGTGTGTGTGTGCTTGCTTGCGTGCGTGCGTGTTCGTACGTGCGTGCGTTCGTGAGTGCGTGCGGGTGCGTGTGGGTACGTAATACGTCAAAGAACAGCAGGTCATTTACATACCAAACCGTATTAAGCTTAACACTAATACTGTAGAGTAAATAATGTTTAAGATAATAAATGTTTATGTGTGTATATTTTAAATGCGTTTGTAACTATTTTAAATTTTAGACTTTTAAAAAGAAGATGCCTTTGTTTCTCTTAGACTATGTAGTATGTCTTACACACACACACACACACACACACACACACACACACACACACACATGCTGAATCAAAACAACATCATACATACTCAGTTGTTTGCTTGTTTGTGGTCAACTTTATTTTCTCAACATATTTTAGTCTATATATGATATGGCGGTCTAGTGATGGAGCCATACCACTTACATATTCCTGGGTAGAACCAGTACTGTATACCTCTCGCCATCCGTAAGAATCGGCACTTTCTCACTTACAATATGAGCTCCTAGTAGGGGTCGAACCCACAGCAATGAGAGGCGAAAATGTTTCAAACGCTGTATCTTTACCCTCTCGACCACATAACCCCACCATACATATCCAATATTAACATCGTTGACCCAAGTGTTTACTCAGATATAAGTATATTAATTAATTTTTATGATTTTAAATTTTGAAATATTGAGAAAGCTCGGAAAATCCTTGCAAGAAATGTAATATATGTATATAGGCTAGTTTTCCAACTGCCCATGACTGGGCTTTAAAAAGCTCTCGGTAGAGTACGAATTTTCAAATTAGGTTACAAGTATATTTAAGGAAACAAATCAATGAAACTTCACAGGACAAACATTGATTCGATTTTGATTCTTTCTAAACAGAAACCTCGGTTTAGTAAATAGTATCTTTACTCGTTTCACCTTTTTACCTTTAAAGGACAGGGACGTTCTGGTATATGTATTAATTGTATTATTTAATTCATAGTATATCAATCATTAAATGCACATCGAGACCGCCAGGGGTCGTTGCTTATTGATCCGATATTGATACAAGGTTGTCAATCGATGACTTTGAAGCGCACAAGGGGTATGATAACAATTATTAGGATTTGTAAAGCTCTAGCCTTGAGAATGTTGGAACTTTAGTATACATAGAAGTATGTACCTATAGTATGCGCAGGTGGTGGTGGAGGAGTGGGGATGTGGGGGGGGGGGGGGGGGAGGGGGGAGGGGGAACTGTTCAATCGTTGTGTAAGAACAAACAAAAGTGACACACGCTTTAAATAAAATACATGTATCTAAGTCCATGCCATAATACCCAAGAAAAAGCAGGAGTTTCAAAAACAAAAACGGTCAACTCCACTACGCGCGTGAGTGCGTGTGTGCGCGCCTGCGTGCGTGTGTGTGTGTTGGGGTGGGTAGGGTTAGGCGGGGCAGGGTAGGAGTCGAAGTATGAGGGTGTATGTTTTTTTTTTTGGGGGGGGTGAGGGTGCGCATGTACGCGGGTGCGGGTGTGCGCGCCTGCGTGCGTGTGTGTGTGTTGGGGTGGGTAGGGTTAGGCGGGGCAGGGTAGGAGTCGAAGTATGAGGGTGTATGTTGTTTTTTTGGGGGGGGGGGGGGTGAGGGTGCGCATGTACGCGGGTGCGGGTGTGTGTGCGTGCGTGTGTATGCATTCTTAAGGCTTATAGACCCGTCGCCTTTTAGGGACAATATGAGTCCGAACTAAGGGGGCGTTGGGGGCATCAGAATTAACGATCAGATGGAAAATAATAAAACTATTTCGCGATTTGTCCGAAAACCGTCCAGACTGTGATTGAAGAGGAAACCACACACAACGTTAACACTGATGTGAAACATTTAATACACATGTCATATTCGTGTTACCCATTATACCCCACTTATCACCAAACAAGTCGCACACCCCTGTGATTTAAGCTCTTCAAACTGATCAATAGAGATATACCGAGTAAGATCGGAGCGTAAAATCAATGTATTAAGTAGATCTAACCGAGCAGACGACAAACACCCCCAATCTCATATATAGTGTTTATCTCCAACGGCTTCAGTACTTTTGGATTTAAATAATAACAGGGAGAGAGATAGGGGAACAAGAACACTGGTACGTAGGCATGCATGTATATATAATATCGTTATCTTCATTTGTATCCAATAAATACTATTTATGATAAGAAATCTACAATACATAAACATTTAAAAATCATTACACCCATAGCGACCGTCCACAAAGCATTCATATAACTATATATCAATGTTTGCATATATTTGATAATGTCCATGTTTCATATTCTGGTTCATGTATTGTCCGACTATTACAAATTATTGAATCGAAGGCGAATAAATAGTTTATAATAGTTATAGTAATTTGATAATACGGGCACCCTGTGTATCGTATGTTAATATACTATGGCTAGTACAAAATTGTATACCGTTTGTACTGTATATCATGTTACAACACAGTGAAGTATTTGTACCATATCATACCACAGTCAAGTATTTTACACATTGTTACGTGACAAGTCGCGGCTTGACCTATCTTAATCTTTGTATTTACACCGGTTAACAATACAAGTGCTGGATTTTAATTTTCAAGTATTGTTTCAGCTTTTTTTCTTTAAATAGGTAAGATTTATGCACTTGCATATTTGCATTTGATAACGTTTTATCGCTATTGTTTGTCTGCAGGATTTGAGGGTACTTTTTCAAGTTCACGCGGTTGTTTCGCAATTTTACTACATCTTAAAGCATATGTAAATATGTAAATTCTGTACATACCTCGAAATGTTACACAGTTTGCAATGCACTAATGCTAATAATAATAATAATGATAATAATACCGATCACCGTGATTGTAATGCTGATAAAAGTTAAAAAAATAACTACTACTACTACTACTACTACTACATAAGACATTACGTGGTCCGAGTATTAACTTTCATACCCCTTCAACCCCTTCCACAAGAAGCGAAAACGGCGTTGGCTGGGGTATGAAATAAATATTTTAATTGCGGCTTAAAAATGTGCATATTGTAAAATTAAAACATTTTAATAGGTAATTTTAAACAGGCTATCGCATATTTTCAGTAAAAATGTTTTTAAACGCGTTTTATTGTCGAAATATCCGTTATAAAATCCTGCTAATCATGCTAATATTAGCTTTCCCATCACTAAATGGAATTAAGACGAGACCACGTAATGAGAAGAAGAAGAAAAAGAAGAAGAAGAAGAAGAAGAAGAAGAAGAAGAAGAAGAAGAAGAAGATGATGATGATGATAAAATTATAGTAACTAACAACAACTATTTTTCAAGACGGTAGTACTTCTTACACAACACTGTTTTCCTCCACGGCACGCACTTTAATGCTACAATTATTACTCATTAGTAAACATTAATTAATGCAATTAGTGATAAAATAAAGGCTATTACCTGTCATAGACTGAATCGGAGTACTTAAGTATTTTAAGAACTTAAACAAAAAATCCCCTAAATTAAATTAGTCGATACAATGTTGACGAGTCAAAGAGGACATTTTCTATTCTGGTTATTATTTTTTACACGTTTGCTATTATTTCCACTCAGACATTGTCGATCATTTTGCATGCCATGTTTTACATGGGTTTGACATGCCAAACGATTATTCAACAATTGTTTTAATTCGTTTTCCACGATTGGCATGCACTTTGTTAGCGGCCGACTCTCTCTGTATACTACATATAACAAATTGATTTGCCGCTCAAGTACTTGAAAGAACTCAAGAGCAGAAACACGAAACGAAGTAATTGATCATGCAGCCAATCTTTACTAATGTCTTATTGATTAGCTTTTGTTAATGCCGCGAACGTTTTAAGTACTATTACAGTTTTTCACCTGCAATGCCTTATATACTAAAGGAAAAAAGACAGCGACTCGGGCATTTCCGCTATATAACTTGTATACCACGCACATAATTCCGTGTAATATTCCAGAGACATTTCAAGACGTTTTGTAAAAATAAGGTTGCAGCAAGGACAAAACTGGGCCGTTTTAGACTTTTTTAATAAAAGTACACGTTGTACTTCTAAATTCATAAATGTTGAAGTTCCGTTTTGACAATTTGAGCCATTTCAGTATTGTATTTAATATTTAAAGAGATTGGAAAAATGTACATCCTAATTTCGCCCACCTGCTTGAGCCAAACACGTATTCCATCAATAATGTAACTTTGAGAAATAACAGTTGGTATATTGTATGTTGTTTTAGTCTTTTTCCCGAAAGGAAAGGTCTGTCATAATTTTTATGATACTTTACGGGGGACTTTTCTTTCATTTTAGACGGTCGTGGGCGCAATTGTATTATCCAGTGCATTTTTTTTTTTTTATAGCTTTGTAGATTGAAATGTGTATGTGTAGGGGTGGGGGTGGGGTGGGGTGGGGAGTAGGAGGTGAGGCTCCATGTTGGGGAGGGGGTGCTCCCTGGGGTGGGAAGCCCCTCCAACCTAGAAGTCTGCTCCTGAACAGATAAAACATATAATAAAACTGCAAGTTTACTTAGGATCGCCATATACGATAGGCTTAATATACTGACAATCTGACAATTGTGTAGAAAAAAAATCACCAATAAATGTAAATATACTGCCTGGGTAAATTGAGCAAATAAATATCACAATACACACAATGTAAACCCGAAGACATTTATGATATATATCAGCGTAATAATCACAAAAAGGCGTTTTCATATCTAACATCAATTACTACCTTTTAATCCAGTTTTAATCAGATTTTTACTGGCCTACAACTGAATAGTCGATTATTATAGTTGATATTTCGGGACTGCGAAAGTTCAATATTTGTAAAGAAAGATTGGAATTATATAAAACCGATATCCCAATAATAGTTATTATTTATATGGATATAAATGTAGTGTAAACATAAACCAGAATGAATAAATCGTGCAATAAAATGTACTGTCAGTTCAATTAAATGAGGACCACTGTATCCATTACGTGTCCCGTCTTAATTCCATTAAGCGACGGGAAAGCTTATAATAGCAGGATTTTATAACGGATATTCGACAATAAAACATTTTTTACTGAAAAAATGCAATAACCTCTTTAAAATTACCTATTAAATTAATTTTACAATATGCAAACTTTTAAAGCCGAAATTAAGGTTTTATTTCATACCTTTATACCCCAGCCAACCCCGTTTTCGCTTTTTGGAGAAGGGGTTGGATGGGGAATGAAAGTTAATACTCGGACCACGTAATGGTCTTATGTTGGAGGTGGGGGTGGGATGGGCTTTGCCTTTTGGTGCTCTTTTCCCTATCTCTTGAAAGAAAAAAATGTGGGACGCGGTGACCCAGTGAAGAATAGCACATTCGACTCTGAATCCAGAGACCACGGGTTTGAACTTCACCGGGCCATTGTGTTCCTTCGGTGTGCCCTTAGGCGAGACACTCGCCCGTCGGAGGTGAACCTTAACCAGGCGGTACCGTATAACAATAAACAATCTATTGGAAAGTAAGAGTAGGACACGGTTCCCGGAGGACACCCGTGAATCCTTACACACTTTCATTTGGTTTGAGGGGGTGGGGGGAGGGGGTGGGGGAGGGGCTATAAATAGCCTATGATAATGTGTTAATGGGCCGTGAAACAACAATTCATTGAAAAAAGGTCAGTGGGTGGGGAATGGGGTTGGTTGGGGTGCGGCGAATGAGAGTTTTATTTGACATTTTTCTTAAAAAGTTAGGATCCATTGTTCCGGGTTACTTTCGAAGTTCCGTTTCACCTGCATTTGTTTTGTGATAACTAAACAACGTAGACTGTGTTTTCTTCGTCATTCAAATAAAAAAAAGCTAGTGTACATTTCGTATATAAACTAAATGAAATGTAAATTAAACGAATATTGAAACGTTGAAAGCTTGATAAAGTCTCGCTGTTTACTTATACCAAGGATTTAACAAAGAACCATTATCACGGGATATGTTAATCACTATGAATAATTTACTAGGTTTTCACACGCAAATTTCAATTGTACTGCATGCACAATAGAATTACATTTAATTTCAAGTCGATTTGTTAAATTGTACTGCATGCACAATAGAATTACATTTAATTTCAAGTCGATTTGTTCCATTTTACTTTCCCGTTGCCATGACCAACGGAAAATTCATTAATATGCTTTAAAGGTACTGGGTGCGATCTAGAAGAGATATAGGTGTAAATCCAAATACGAATATTTATTTACGTCTCAACACAATATAAAACATAAAATATACATTTTTCACACATGTGTATGTGTGAAAAATGAATATTTTATTCCTTCATGTACTGTTCCTATATGTACACCTGATAATTATTATTAATACATTTTCACAAGGAGAGGAACTCTATAAGAGTTTTCTTTCGTTCCAATCCTATCAACTATGTACTGTACCAATATATATAATTATGTTGTAAAAATGTTGAAATAAAATATGTTTAAACCAATTAATACATTTGGAAGATGAATTACTAACTTAAAATTAATTGAAACACTACTTTAAGGAACTAAGTTTGTGAATATACGCATCTGGGAGCGGCTGCCCTTTAAAACTCCTAAAAATGCATCTTTCAGTTTCATATTCTACATATACAATAAACTAGGCCGTTTAATCCGACCGATTTCAGAATTGTTGTTAATGGAATAGTTAGATTGGAAAACTCGAAAACTGGGCCAGTTTTTGTTGTATAAAGCATTAATGTTAATTCATAGGGTGCTTTTTGGCTCTACTATATTATTGTTTTGCGATCAAAACACATTTGTATTGGACTATATGTACACACATTAGAAATATAAACCCCGCATGAATTAATATTTATGATTTAAACGGGCTTGCCTCCAATACTGAACCAGAAAATAAATAAAACTGGAGGTAAAATATCGTTTACGAATACTTTATACTTGACAATATTGAGGATAGCACTGTTTTTTTGTCATGTACAAGCTTTAACAACAAAAACTCGACCATACATTTTTCATAAACAATAATTAAACCGAAAGTAACATGCGACTCAATGTAATGCACATTTCATATACAACCGAAGCACATTAGTATGGTTTCCATTTGTATTTCAATCACTCTTCGAAATCCCCTCTTGTCCCTTTAAAGAAATAACGCTATATGTATATTCGTTTATTGAATTTACGACGTAAATTTAACTTGTTTAACGGATGATCAACACATTATCTAAGATTATTTAGAGCTGCCCCAAAAGATTGTGAGAGGGGATGATACACAGGAATCCAGCAATCATGCCCAACTTCTTTCAGAGCATCCGTGGCCTGGATAGTAAAGACGCGGCGTCTAAAACCTTCTCGCCTCTCACTGCTGCGGGTTCGAATCCCACTCACTGGGATATCGACTTGTTAAGTTTGAAAGTGTCGATTCTTACGGATGGCGGGAGGTATACAATACTGGTTCTATCTAGCAAACATGGGATAGTCTGTCTCTACCACCAAAAATTCGACCATTATTTATGGTTTCACTACACAGTGCATTTTTACTATGTTGGCCTATATGAATAAAGCTTACAAGGCCATTCCAAACAAGTTTCCAAGCTAAACGTTATTTTTTATGTAACCAAGTCATTTATTTGCTCACACAAAACTGTACACAATCTGGTACGTTGACCATTTTTTTTTAAATTTGACAGGTGTCCTCCAATGCACTATTTTGGGTTTTAACTCCAGAGTTTGGACCAGAATTCCTACTCTTCTTCAACACCCATACAACTGCCATATTTTGGTGGCAGTGTCATCTAATAGCTGCACATCCAATTTCAGACTCTGTTCATCCCACCTGCAACAACAGTAAACATATCTGTCAGCAATTATTAAAAATATTTAAAACCGAAGAATACACTACTACTTTTTAAGGCGTAAGAATTACCCTACCGTGGGTTTCAATGGAGCTAACTGTGTAGTGAGAACTTATCGCCTAAAAATGACGTAAACCACCATTCAAACGCAATTCTTTAACGTGCTCAGAGGAAAGGCACGACAGTCACTACATATTAGCATGACGGGTTAAAAAAGCAATCGCATACAGTCTTTAAAATGTATCCTTAAATGAACTGATTAAGTCGCTATATGTTGGACAACATTTCATTTTAGGATGCCTATCTTTGTTATATTATTTAGTGGATACACTATTTTCCGTGGTTTCAGCGTTTTTTGTCACAAATTAAATTTCAATAGACCGTTAGTAGGCTAGTTTAATAATAATAAATAATAATGATAATAACAATAATAAAGACTTTACTTTACTGGAGAACACATTTATTAACACGTCAAGTTCATCCTTACTGCAAAGCTGCTCTTAGCATACACTGGATCTTCTGCATTCTGTTGGAAGCAATGACCCTGTTTTCCAGCCTTACTATTAAAGGCAAAACTGTATTCATTATTAAAGCATTCATGAATTGCATTTTTTTTTTTTTAATTAATCAATCCACCAGTGGCATTCTATAATAAGATCACCTGTCGAAAGATAAATGTGCACTCATGAAATACAAATTATGGCGCAAAATTATACTGAACTATAGAAACCTCCATGAATTATGCAGACGAGATAATAAAACTTTTTGTACTAAGTCGTCGACGGTATAATGAAGACTACATTGACATTTATGGTCTTATAAAGTGTCTCAAATCGCCAGGAAATAAAGAACTTGCAATAAATTATCGATTACTCTATACTTGACAATATAAGTATTGCATAACCGTTTCATCTGTTTCACGTTATACATATTGTATGTATCAAGGAAACAATATCGCCAAATAACGACAAAATTACAATACAAAGCGTTTATCAAAACTCTGTCCAGGTGTTCAGGTCAGATACTAATGTTTCTATGCCAATTAAAAGTATAGATTTATTCACGGGGTATTAAAATACCCGGAACTGAAAATGCGTAAGAATGAATTATGAGCTTAACTCTTAATTCGACGCTCCAGTTTTTGGGTTTGGTCTGGCTGGTTAAAGCTGTTTAAATTGTGTCTATAGATTTTGGATTCTCAAAATATGTAAGTTATACATATATACCTCGCCGTCAGTAGGTTTAGAAACGGTATACATCTGTTGTAAACTTTACCCGCTGATGGCGAGATAGGGACTTTAATATTTCGAGTGCCTATCGTAGTAATATATTGATAGATATACACATGCTGTCCTATTTTCCGTGGTTTTCCGCGTTTCCAGCAAAATACTTCTTCTATAATTCTTTTCCAACCAAACAAACAACAAAAAATCACAAAACAAAAAACAACAAAAAAACAACAACAACAACAACAAACACAACAACACCAACAAAACAACACCAACTTCACAACAACTTTCATTGGAAATTGTTGAGGATTCATTGTGAAATTGGCTAACTGCCAAGCAAGGAGAAATTCATAGGCAATATTTCACACGTATGACATTATATGCTTTATCGTTAATCCCCTTCATATTTATTTATCCCAGTCTGTGATTTGATTTACCTTAGTCAAATTTCGAATACTCTGGTCGGTCCAATTACCGGTATCCAGAATGTGACAGCCAGACAGAGTAATCCAAATCCCATTAACAAGTCAATTCAAGGCCTGGTTTTAAACAGGTTTACTTGCTTTATTACGTCTTGTTGTCGTCAAGAGGTATTGTTGATCAATATTCGCCTTGTGTCGGTAATCTTTGTGTTATATGGGCAGATTTAGGTAGAGCAATAACGGCAGCTATACATATAAATACACCTACCGTTTTCTGAATGTAAAACACTTCACCTTCTTTCAATGTTTAATTGCATGACTATGTTTGAGGTTACCATATCAATACTATCCGTTAACGGTTCATGTTTTAAAGGGACACATGGCTTTAAAACTGCTTGCATATAATTAAATAAAAAAATGCGATTTCAACTTTCTTCAGTATTTTACCAAATTTTTAAATATATTACTAGTGCAATATTATAAAAAGTTAGTAATATGCAAAAATAATTTGCTTTGAACTATTCTAACAATTAAAATTAATGATTGAACAAATGCAAGTTAAGAGGAAAACTAACGGGGACGCCGTATCAAGATTGCCGTGTGCCCCTTTAACGCTTCCAAGTGTTATTTGCATGAAGTAACATGAGTTGTTCTGCTGATCCATAGTGCCTATACTCATGAGGATGGCGTCGGTTTAAGCCAATTTTAATTACAGGCAATATGACGCCAATTTTAATTACAGGCAATATGACGCCAATTTTAATTACAGGCAATATGACGCCATTTCTAATAATTACAGGCGATATCACGCCAATTTTAATTACAGGCAATATGACGCCAATTTTAATTACAGGCAATATGACGCCAATTTTAATTACATGCAGTATGACGCCAATTTTAATTACATGCAATATGACGCCAATTTTAATTACAGACAATATGTAGGTAAACATAGGAAATTGGATTTTTAAATTGTCAGAGCAAAATCAAATATTATTGATACTAGTGCTTGAGATTTACAGGGATTTCGATAAGACCATACCAAGCCTACACGTATTCACCGTTATTAATTATGAAAAATATAAGATACACACTTTTTAATAAGAAGGCAAATAAACAAGTTTTGACAATTTAATACTGTAGTTAATAATAAAAACACTTTTTTGTGCTATAATTGGTGGAGAGATATAAGTAAAGTGGATTGAATAACTATCAAAGGTTCAGTCATGGTATATCTTAAGAAAACTCTTCGAGTGGAAATAATACTTGATACAATTACATAAATGTAGCAATTTAAATTTGAACGTATTGTCAACCTTTTTATGTTTGTTGTGTCCATACTTTGCTTCTATTAAATTTATCTTTGTATCTGGTGTTTGTTTTGCAAGAGTGTTTTTCGTTGGCCATGTTCTGTGAATGTTTCTTGTTCTGCTCGACTTTAATACCTACCTATATTATATATTTGTCTGTGATTTGTATAGGAAATACTGGAAATAGAAAAGCTATATCTGCTCGTTTGCTCTACTGGGAAATATCTCTCAGTGGGAGATTATAAGAATCCATCATGAGTATCCATGTGAGATAGAGAAATCTCACCCGAGGGTCAGAATTGTAACCAGGGACGAGGCTCTGCCGAGTGCCTGGTTGCAATTCTGATCCCGAGGGTGAGATTTCCCTATCTCACATGGATCACTCATGATGGATTATTTTTCTCCCATAATGTGTTTATTAACGGCATAAAATCAATGACTTTGCTGATTTAACACCAGAATAAGGCGACGTTGACGTAACGTCATGACGTCATAAGTCACATGTCATGGAAGATAGAGTTTTCTTGCATACCGGACAAGGATATCCGTCATTTTACCGGGGCTAGATATTTTCATCTCACCCTAGGGTCGAGATAAAATTCACGCGCAACAATAATGACGTCAATAACGTGAATGGATGCATGACGTCATTGTGTTAAAAACCATTAAAACGTTAGTTATTGGCGACGTCAATGCAAAAAATGTCAATGATATGCAAGAAAAAGAATCCATCATGAGTTTATCCATGTGAGATAGGTAAATCTCACCCTCGGGATCAGAATTACAAGAAGGAACTCGGCAGAGTCTCGTCCCTGGTTGCAATTCTGACCCTCGGGTGAGATTTTCCTATCTCACATGGATACTCGTGAAGGATTCTTATATTCTTGCATACCGGACAAGGAAATCCGTCATTTTACCGGGGCTAGATATTTCCATCTCACCCTAGGGTCGAGATAAAATTCACGCGCAACAATAATGACGTCAATAACGTGAACAGATGCATGACGTCATTGTGTTAAAAAACATTAAAATGTTAGTTATTGGTGACATCGATGCACAAAATGTCATTGATATGCAAGAAAAAGAATCCACCATGAGTTTATCCATGTGAGATAGGTAAATCTCACCCTCGGTGATGGATACTCATGATGGATTCTTATAATCTCACATGAGGAAAATGCCTATCTCACATGAGCAGAAATGGAAGAAATTTCCCAGTACGGAACATTGCTCGGCCTTTTCCGTCAGTGATTCCGTCCGATTGCTTTACGGACGTCGTCGTCAGATTCCGCCACTAGGGAATAACGATTACGGAAATTAACGAAGAGTTCCGGTTCCACTTGTTTTGTTTGTATGACGTAACGTCGTCTTGGTATGACGTAACGTCGTAAAGGGCGTGAATCATTAGAAATATTAATAAAATATCATTTTAAATTATGTCTCCCTCGGTAGAAAAATGGCCCCGATATAAGTACTCGTTCTCCGCACTCGTTCTTATATCGAGGTCATTTCTCTACCTCGGGAGATATTTTCTGTATCTCTAAATCACTGGTTATTAAGCTGTATTTATTGTCATACACGATTCTTTCATATGCGAGTGTGTTCATAACAAGTGTTTTTTTCATGGTACATCCTTTAGTAAAAGGGATAGAGATGTTCAGAGCTACGACTGAATCTTAATACTCTGCTAAATGGTCGTCATGACTACGACACACACGCGAGTCATTGTCCCGGCGAAATAAAATTCATTACAGACACGGACTGAATTTATATGTATGTGTATGTATATAAAGCCGGAGTTACCCGAATTAAAATTAATTTTCAGCTGACATACTCTCAACGCTGATATACTTGTGAAGCATTTTAATTTATTGCATTTCTTTTCTCATCTTGCTAGTACAAGTTATACATTCCTCCCCTATCATTAAGCCATAAACTGTTAACTAGAACGGACCGTTACTAATGTTGTGAGAGCTTCTGGGTCGACCCTATTGCTATGCAATTGAACTGAATTGGGTTTTAAGGCGCACCAACACATGAAAGGTTATATGGCGCCTGACAGGAATGACATGCCAGGCTCATCCTCCATTTATATCAAGATAAAATATGGAGAATGGGCCTAGAACCTTCTAACCTGCAGAACTGCAGTTGCTGCAAATTCTATAGTTTACGACGGAGCCACGTTTCCACGTTTGCATACGCGGTGTCATGATGAAGACCTTGAATGAGCATGATAAAAAATGACAAAATGAACATGATGGAGCGGGGGTGGGGGGGGGGGGGGGGGGGGGGGAGTTGGGAGTGGGTGGGGGGGGGGGTCGTACCCTTTTGCCTATAGCGGGATTTTGCAGTTATTGCTATGCAAATATTTATTGGTAATACAATATGTTTGAATAAAATGATTACCGTCAAATAATTTATTCTTATCGTAAATTATTGATAAAACAAATTAGTTGATAATAAATCTATCAATATCGTTAAGATATACACACATGTAGATTAGCTTTGAATAGCACTGTATACTATTTTCAAACTTAATTGATCATGTTCCATACCCGTAGCCAGGGGGGGGTACGTTGGGTGCGTCCGCACCCAACTTTTTTGGACAAAAAATGCTCTATAGCTTCTGTCCCTAAATATAGATATAAAAGTCACCAGAATGCATGATTTACCGTTTCAATTTCAAAAATTTTTAGGGGGAGGACCCGCTAACCTGCATGTATTGAGGTAAGGCCAATAAAAGTGAGATTTCATACAAAAAATGCTCTATAGCTTCTGTCCCTAAATATAGATATAAAAGTCACCAGAATGCATGATTTACCGTTTTCAATTTCAAAATTTTCTAGGGGGAGGACCCCCTAACCCCCCACCTGCAGAAGGGGGACACCCCCTCCCGCACCTACCCCCATCGCCACTTCTCATGTATTGAGGTAAGGCCAATAAAAGAGAAATTTCATATAAAAAATGCTCTATAGCTTCTGTCCCTAAATATAGATATAAAAGTCACCAGAATGCATGATTTACCGTTTTCAATTTTTCTAGGGGGAGGACCCCCTAACCACCCACCTGCAGGAGGGCGACACCCAATCCCGCACGTACCCCCATCGCCACTTCGTGGCTCATTTAACCGCGTTGCGGCGATATCCGCTACCCCTTTTCAAAAACCTGGATACGGGCCTGTGTTCAACCTTTGTGGGTCCAGTGTTGCATGTCATTTACATATTGCATATATCGTATTTGAGATATTAAGTTGCAGGGTCGAGTATTGTAGGGCGTGCTTATAATCAGGGCACAAGTCAGCCTACACAAAGTTTATTACCAAGTACCATTGTATACATCTAGTAAGGTCATCAGTGTAATTATTACCAAGTACCGTTGTATACATCTAGTAAGGTCATCAGTGTAATTATTACCAAGTACCGTAGTATACATCTAGTAAGGTCATCAGTGTAACTATTACCAAGTACCGTTGTATACATCTAGTAAGGTCATCAGTGTAATTATTACCAAGTACCGTTGAATACATCTAGTAAGGTCACCAGTGTAATTATTCCCAAGTACCGTTGTATACATCTAGTAAGGTCATCAGTGTAATTATTACCAAGTACCGTTGTATACATCTAGTAAGGTCATCAGAGTAATTATTACCAAGTACCGTTGTATACATCTAGTAAGGTCATCAGAGTAATTATTCCCAAGTACCATTGTATACATATAGTAAGGTCATCAGTGTAATTATTCCCAAGTACCGTTGTATACATCTAGTAAGGCAATCAGTGTAATTATTCCCAAGTACCATTGTATACATCTAGTAAGGTCACCAGTGTAATTATTACCAAGTACCGTTGTATACATCTAGTAAGGCAATCAGTGTAATTATTCCCAAGTACCGTTGTATACATCTAGTAAGGTCATCAGTGTAATTATTACCAAGTACCGTTGTATACATCTAGTAAGGTCATCAGTGTAATTATACCCAAGTACCGTTGTATACATCTAGTAAGGTCATCAGTGTAATTATTCCCAAGTACCGTTGTATACATCTAGTAAGGTCATCAGTGTAATTATTCCCAAGTACCGTTGTATACATCTAGTAAGGTCATCAGTGTAATTATTCCCAAGTACCGTTGTATATATCTAGTAAGGTCATCAGTGTAATTATTACCAAATACCGTTGTATACATCTAGTAAGGTCACCAGTGTAATTATTCCCAAGTACCGTTGTATACATCTAGTAAGGTCATCAGTGTAATTATTACCAAGTACCGTTGTATACATCTAGTAAGGTCATCAGAGTAATTATTCCCAAGTACCGTTGTATACATCTAGTAAGGTCATCAGTGTAATTATTCCCAAGTACCGTTGTATACATCTAGTAAGGTCATCAGAGTAATTATTCCCAAATACCATTGTATACATCTAGTAAGGTCACCAGTGTAATTATTCCCAAGTACCGTTGTATACATCTAGTAAGGTCATCAGTGTAATTATTTCCAAGTACCGTTGTATACATCTAGTAAGGTCATCAGTGTAATTATTTCCAAGTACCGTTGTATACATCTAGTAAGGTCATCAGTGTAATTATTCCCAAGTACCATTGTATACATCTAGTAAGGTCACCAGTGTAATTATTCCCAAGTACCAGTGTAATTATTACCAAGTACCGTTGTATACATCTAGTAAGGTCATCAGAGTAATTATTCCCAAGTACCATTGTATACATCTAGTAAGGTCATCAGTGTAATTATTCCCAAGTACCGTAGTATACATCTAGTAAGGTCATCAGTGTAGTTATTCCCAAGTACCATTGTATACATCTAGTAAGGTCATCAGTGTAACTAGTACCAAGTACCGTTGTATACATCTAGTAAGGTCATCAGTGTAATTATTCCCAAGTACCGTTGTATACATCTAGTAAGGTCATCAGTGTAATTATTACAAAGTACCGTTGTATACATCTCGTAAGGTCATCAGTGTAACTATTACCAAGTACCGTTGTATACATCTAGTAAGGTCACCAGTGTAATTATTATCAATTACCGTTGTATATTCCCAAGTACCGTTGTATACATCTAGTAAGGTCATCAGTGTAACTATTACCAAGTACCGTTGTATACATCTAGTAAGGTCATCAGTGTAACTATTACCAAGTACCGTAGTATACATCTAGTAAGGTCACCAGTGCAATTATTATCAAGTACCGTTGTATATTCCCAAGTACCGTTGTATACATCTAGTAAGGTCATCAGTGTAACTATTACAAAGTACCGTTGTATACATCTAGTAAGGTCATCAGTGTAACTATTACAAAGTACCGTTGTATACATCTAGTAAGGTCATCAGAGTAACTATTACCAGGTACCATTGTATACATCTGGTAAGGTCATCAGTGTAATTATTACCAAGTACCGTTGTATACATCCAGTAAGGTCATCAGTGTAACTATTACCAAGTACCGTTGTATACATCTAGTAAGGTCATCAGAGTAATTATTACCAGGTACCATTGTATACATCTGGTAAGGTCATCAGTGTAATTATTACCAAGTACCGTTGTATACATCTAGTAAGGTCACCAGTGTAATTATTACCAAGTACCGTTGTTTACATCTAGTAAGGTCATCAGTGTAATTATTACCAAGTACCGTTGTATACATCTAGTAAGATCATCAGTGTAATTATTCCCAAGTACCGTTGTATATATCTAGTAAGGTCATCAGTGTAATTATTACCAAGTACCGTTGTATACATCTAGTAAGGTCACCAGTGTAATTATTCCCAAGTACCGTTGTATACATCTAGTAAGGTCATCAGTGTAATTATTACCAAGTACCGTTGTATACATCTAGTAAGGTCATCAGTGTAATTATACCCAAGTACCGTTGTATACATCTAGTAAGGTCATCAGAGTAATTATTCCCAAGTACCGTTGTATACATCTAGTAAGGTCATCAGTGTAATTATTCCCAAGTACCGTTGTATACATCTAGTAAGGTCATCAGAGTAATTATTCCCAAATACCATTGTATACATCTAGTAAGGTCACCAGTGTAATTATTCCCAAGTACCGTTGTATACATCTAGTAAGGTCATCAGTGTAATTATTTCCAAGTACCGTTGTATACATCTAGTAAGGTCATCAGTGTAATTATTCCCAAGTACCATTGTATACATCTAGTAAGGTCATCAGTGTAATTATTCCCAAGTACCACTGTATACATCTAGTAAGGTCATCAGTGTAATTATTACCAAGTACCGTTGTATACATCTAGTAAGGTCATCAGAGCAATTATTCCCAAGTACCATTGTATACATCTAGTAAGGTCATCAGTGTAATTATTCCCAAGTACCGTAGTATACATCTAGTAAGGTCATCAGTGTAGTTATTCCCAAGTACCATTGTATACATCTAGTAAGGTCATCAGTGTAACTAGTACCAAGTACCGTTGTATACATCTAGTAAGGTCATCAGTGTAATTATTCCCAAGTACCGTTGTATACATCTAGTAACGGTCATCAGTGTAATTATTACAAAGTACCGTTGTATACATCTCGTAAGGTCATCAGTGTAACTATTACCAAGTACCGTTGTATACATCTAGTAAGGTCACCAGTGTAATTATTATCAATTACCGTTGTATATTCCCAAGTACCGTTGTATACATCTAGTAAGGTCATCAGTGTAACTATTACCAAGTACCGTTGTATACATCTAGTAAGGTCATCAGTGTAACTATTACCAAGTACCGTAGTATACATCTAGTAAGGTCACCAGTGCAATTATTATCAAGTACCGTTGTATATTCCCAAGTACCGTTGTATACATCTAGTAAGGTCATCAGTGTAACTATTACAAAGTACCGTTGTATACATCTAGTAAGGTCATCAGTGTAACTATTACAAAGTACCGTTGTATACATCTAGTAAGGTCATCAGAGTAACTATTACCAGGTACCATTGTATACATCTGGTAAGGTCATCAGTGTAATTATTACCAAGTACCGTTGTATACATCCAGTAAGGTCATCAGTGTAACTATTACCAAGTACCGTTGTATACATCTAGTAAGGTCATCAGAGTAATTATTACCAGGTACCATTGTATACATCTGGTAAGGTCATCAGTGTAATTATTACCAAGTACCGTTGTATACATCTAGTAAGGTCACCAGTGTAATTATTACCAAGTACCGTTGTTTACATCTAGTAAGGTCATCAGTGTAATTATTACCAAGTACCGTTGTATACATCTAGTAAGATCACCAGTGTAATTATTACCAAGTACCGTTGTATACGTCTAGTAAGGTCATCAGTGTAACTATTACCAAGTACCGTTGTATACATCTAGTAACGTCATCAGTGTAACTATTACCAAATACCGTTGTATACATCTAGTAAGGTCACCAGTGTAATTATTACCAAGTACTGTTGTATACATCTAGTAAGGTCATCAGTGTAATTGATCCTAAGTACCGTTGTATACATCTAGTAAGGTCACCAGTGTAGTTATTACCAAGTACCGTTGTATACGTCTAGTAACGTCATCAGTGTAACTATTACCAAATACCGTTGTATACATCTAGTAAGGTCACCAGTGTAATTATTACCAAGTACCGTTGTATACATCTAGTAAGGTCATCAGTGTAATTATTACCAAGTACCGTTGTATACATCTAGTAAGGTCATCAGTGTAACTATTACCAAGTACCGTTGTATACATCCAGTAAGGTCATCAGTGTAATTATTACCAGGTACCATTGTATACATCTGGTAAGGTCATCAGTGTAACTATTACCAAGTACCGTTGTATACATCTAGTAAGGTCATCAGAGTAATTATTACCAGGTACCATTGTATACATCTGGTAAGGTCATCAGTGTAATTATTACCAAGTACCGTTGTATACATCTAGTATGGTCACCAGTGTATTTATTACCAAGTACCGTTGTATACATCTAGTAAGATCACTAGTGCAATTATTACCAAGTACCGTTGTATACGTCTAGTAAGGTCATCAGTGTAACTATTACCAAGTACCGTTGTATACATCTAGTAAGGTCATCAGTGTAACTATTACCAAGTACCGTTGTATACGTCTAGTAAGGTCATCAGTGTAATTATTACCAAGTACCGTTGTATACGTCTAGTAAGATCACCAGTGTAAATATTACCAAGTACCGTTGTATACGTCTAGTAAGATCACCAGTGTAAATATTACCAAGTACCGTTGTATACGTCTAGTAAGGTCATCAGTGTAACTATTACCAAGTACCGTTGTATACATCTAGTAAGGTCATCAGTGTAACTATTACCAAGTACCGTTGTATACGTCTAGTAAGGTCATCAGTGTAACTATTACCAAGTACCGTTGTATACATCTAGTAAGGTCATCAGTGTAATTATTACCAAGTACCGTTGTATACATCTAGTAAGGTCATCAGAGTAATTATTCCCAAGTACCGTTGTATACATCTAGTAAGGTCATCAGTGTAATTATTCCCAAGTACCGTTGTATACATCTAGTAAGGTCATCAGAGTAATTATTCCCAAATACCATTGTATACATCTAGTAAGGTCACCAGTGTAATTATTCCCAAGTACCGTTGTATACATCTAGTAAGGTCATCAGTGTAATTATTTCCAAGTACCGTTGTATACATCTAGTAAGGTCATCAGTGTAATTATTTCCAAGTACCGTTGTATACATCTAGTAAGGTCATCAGTGTAATTATTCCCAAGTACCATTGTATACATCTAGTAAGGTCACCAGTGTAATTATTCCCAAGTACCAGTGTAATTATTACCAAGTACCGTTGTATACATCTAGTAAGGTCATCAGAGTAATTATTCCCAAGTACCATTGTATACATCTAGTAAGGTCATCAGTGTAATTATTCCCAAGTACCGTAGTATACATCTAGTAAGGTCATCAGTGTAGTTATTCCCAAGTACCATTGTATACATCTAGTAAGGTCATCAGTGTAACTAGTACCAAGTACCGTTGTATACATCTAGTAAGGTCATCAGTGTAATTATTCCCAAGTACCGTTGTATACATCTAGTAAGGTCATCAGTGTAATTATTACAAAGTACCGTTGTATACATCTCGTAAGGTCATCAGTGTAACTATTACCAAGTACCGTTGTATACATCTAGTAAGGTCACCAGTGTAATTATTATCAATTACCGTTGTATATTCCCAAGTACCGTTGTATACATCTAGTAAGGTCATCAGTGTAACTATTACCAAGTACCGTTGTATACATCTAGTAAGGTCATCAGTGTAACTATTACCAAGTACCGTAGTATACATCTAGTAAGGTCACCAGTGCAATTATTATCAAGTACCGTTGTATATTCCCAAGTACCGTTGTATACATCTAGTAAGGTCATCAGTGTAACTATTACAAAGTACCGTTGTATACATCTAGTAAGGTCATCAGTGTAACTATTACAAAGTACCGTTGTATACATCTAGTAAGGTCATCAGAGTAACTATTACCAGGTACCATTGTATACATCTGGTAAGGTCATCAGTGTAATTATTACCAAGTACCGTTGTATACATCCAGTAAGGTCATCAGTGTAACTATTACCAAGTACCGTTGTATACATCTAGTAAGGTCATCAGAGTAATTATTACCAGGTACCATTGTATACATCTGGTAAGGTCATCAGTGTAATTATTACCAAGTACCGTTGTATACATCTAGTAAGGTCACCAGTGTAATTATTACCAAGTACCGTTGTTTACATCTAGTAAGGTCATCAGTGTAATTATTACCAAGTACCGTTGTATACATCTAGTAAGATCATCAGTGTAATTATTCCCAAGTACCGTTGTATATATCTAGTAAGGTCATCAGTGTAATTATTACCAAGTACCGTTGTATACATCTAGTAAGGTCACCAGTGTAATTATTCCCAAGTACCGTTGTATACATCTAGTAAGGTCATCAGTGTAATTATTACCAAGTACCGTTGTATACATCTAGTAAGGTCATCAGTGTAATTATACCCAAGTACCGTTGTATACATCTAGTAAGGTCATCAGAGTAATTATTCCCAAGTACCGTTGTATACATCTAGTAAGGTCATCAGTGTAATTATTCCCAAGTACCGTTGTATACATCTAGTAAGGTCATCAGAGTAATTATTCCCAAATACCATTGTATACATCTAGTAAGGTCACCAGTGTAATTATTCCCAAGTACCGTTGTATACATCTAGTAAGGTCATCAGTGTAATTATTTCCAAGTACCGTTGTATACATCTAGTAAGGTCATCAGTGTAATTATTCCCAAGTACCATTGTATACATCTAGTAAGGTCATCAGTGTAATTATTCCCAAGTACCACTGTATACATCTAGTAAGGTCATCAGTGTAATTATTACCAAGTACCGTTGTATACATCTAGTAAGGTCATCAGAGCAATTATTCCCAAGTACCATTGTATACATCTAGTAAGGTCATCAGTGTAATTATTCCCAAGTACCGTAGTATACATCTAGTAAGGTCATCAGTGTAGTTATTCCCAAGTACCATTGTATACATCTAGTAAGGTCATCAGTGTAACTAGTACCAAGTACCGTTGTATACATCTAGTAAGGTCATCAGTGTAATTATTCCCAAGTACCGTTGTATACATCTAGTAAGGTCATCAGTGTAATTATTACAAAGTACCGTTGTATACATCTCGTAAGGTCATCAGTGTAACTATTACCAAGTACCGTTGTATACATCTAGTAAGGTCACCAGTGTAATTATTATCAATTACCGTTGTATATTCCCAAGTACCGTTGTATACATCTAGTAAGGTCATCAGTGTAACTATTACCAAGTACCGTTGTATACATCTAGTAAGGTCATCAGTGTAACTATTACCAAGTACCGTAGTATACATCTAGTAAGGTCACCAGTGCAATTATTATCAAGTACCGTTGTATATTCCCAAGTACCGTTGTATACATCTAGTAAGGTCATCAGTGTAACTATTACAAAGTACCGTTGTATACATCTAGTAAGGTCATCAGTGTAACTATTACAAAGTACCGTTGTATACATCTAGTAAGGTCATCAGAGTAACTATTACCAGGTACCATTGTATACATCTGGTAAGGTCATCAGTGTAATTATTACCAAGTACCGTTGTATACATCCAGTAAGGTCATCAGTGTAACTATTACCAAGTACCGTTGTATACATCTAGTAAGGTCATCAGAGTAATTATTACCAGGTACCATTGTATACATCTGGTAAGGTCATCAGTGTAATTATTACCAAGTACCGTTGTATACATCTAGTAAGGTCACCAGTGTAATTATTACCAAGTACCGTTGTTTACATCTAGTAAGGTCATCAGTGTAATTATTACCAAGTACCGTTGTATACATCTAGTAAGATCACCAGTGTAATTATTACCAAGTACCGTTGTATACGTCTAGTAAGGTCATCAGTGTAACTATTACCAAGTACCGTTGTATACATCTAGTAACGTCATCAGTGTAACTATTACCAAATACCGTTGTATACATCTAGTAAGGTCACCAGTGTAATTATTACCAAGTACTGTTGTATACATCTAGTAAGGTCATCAGTGTAATTGATCCTAAGTACCGTTGTATACATCTAGTAAGGTCACCAGTGTAGTTATTACCAAGTACCGTTGTATACGTCTAGTAACGTCATCAGTGTAACTATTACCAAATACCGTTGTATACATCTAGTAAGGTCACCAGTGTAATTATTACCAAGTACCGTTGTATACATCTAGTAAGGTCATCAGTGTAATTATTACCAAGTACCGTTGTATACATCTAGTAAGGTCATCAGTGTAACTATTACCAAGTACCGTTGTATACATCCAGTAAGGTCATCAGTGTAATTATTACCAGGTACCATTGTATACATCTGGTAAGGTCATCAGTGTAACTATTACCAAGTACCGTTGTATACATCTAGTAAGGTCATCAGAGTAATTATTACCAGGTACCATTGTATACATCTGGTAAGGTCATCAGTGTAATTATTACCAAGTACCGTTGTATACATCTAGTATGGTCACCAGTGTAATTATTACCAAGTACCGTTGTATACATCTAGTAAGATCACTAGTGCAATTATTACCAAGTACCGTTGTATACGTCTAGTAAGGTCATCAGTGTAACTATTACCAAGTACCGTTGTATACATCTAGTAAGGTCATCAGTGTAACTATTACCAAGTACCGTTGTATACGTCTAGTAAGGTCATCAGTGTAATTATTACCAAGTACCGTTGTATACGTCTAGTAAGATCACCAGTGTAAATATTACCAAGTACCGTTGTATACGTCTAGTAAGATCACCAGTGTAAATATTACCAAGTACCGTTGTATACGTCTAGTAAGGTCATCAGTGTAACTATTACCAAGTACCGTTGTATACATCTAGTAAGGTCATCAGTGTAACTATTACCAAGTACCGTTGTATACGTCTAGTAAGGTCATCAGTGTAACTATTACCAAGTACCGTTGTATACATCTAGTAAGGTCATCAGTGTAATTATTACCAAGTACCGTTGTATACGTCTAGTAAGATCACCAGTGTAAATATTACCAAGTACCGTTGTATACGTCTAGTAAGGTCATCAGTGTAACTATTACCAGGTACCATTGTATACATCTAGTAAGGTCATCAGTGTAACTATTACCAAGTACCGTTGTATACATCTAGTAAGGTCACCAGTGTAATTATTACCAAGTACAGTTGTATACATCTAGCAAGATCACCAGTGTAATTATTACCAAGTACCGTTGTATACGTCTAGTAAGGTCATCAGTGTAACTATTACCAAGTACCGTTGTATACATCTAGTAACGTCATCAGTGTAACTATTACCAAATACCGTTGTATACATCTAGTAAGGTCACCAGTGTAAGTATTACCAAGTACCGTTGTATACATCTAGTAAGGTCATCAGTGTAATTATTACCAAGTACCGTTGTATACATCTAGTAAGGTCATCAGTGTAACTATTACCAAGTACCGTTGTATACATCTAGTAAGGTCATCAGAGTAATTATTACCAGGTACCATTGTATACATCTGGTAAGGTCATCAGTGTAATTATTACCAAGTACCGTTGTATACATCTAGTATGGTCACCAGTGTAATTATTACCAAGTACCGTTGTATACATCTAGTAAGATCACCAGTGTAATTATTACCAGGTACCATTGTATACATCTGGTAAGGTCATCAGTGTAATTATTACCAAGTACCGTTGTATACATCTAGTATGGTCACCAGTGTAATTATTACCAAGTACCGTTGTATACATCTAGTAAGATCACCAGTGTAATTATTACCAAGTACCGTTGTATATATTACCAAGTACCGTTGTATACATATAGTAAGATCATCAGTGTAACTATTACCAAATACCGTTGTATACATCTAGTAAGATCACCAGTGTAATTATTACCAAGTACCGTTGTATAATTCTAGTAAGGTCATCAGTGTAACTATTACCAAGTACCGTTGTATACATCTAGTAAGGTCATCAGTGTAACTATTACCAAATACCGTTGTATACGTCTAGTAAGATCACCAGTGTAATTATTACCAAGTACCGTTGTATACGTCTAGTAAGGTCATCAGTGTAATTATTACCAAGTACCGTTGTATACATCTAGTAGGGTCATCAGTGTAACTATTACCAAGTACCGTTGTATACGTCTAGTAAGATCACCAGTGTAATTATTACCAAGTACCGTTGTATACGTCTAATAAGGTCATCAGTGTAACTATTACCAAGTACCGTTGTATACATCTAGTAAGGTCACCAGTGTAATTATTACCAAGTACCGTTGTATACATCTAGTAAGGTCATCAGTGTAACTATTACCAAATACCGTTGTATACATCTAGTAAGGTCACCAGTGTAATTATTACCAAGTACCGTTGTATACATCTAGTAACGTCATCAGTGTAACTATTACCAAATACCGTTGTATACATCTAGTAAGGTCACCAGTGTAATTATTACCAAGTACCGTTGTATACATCTAGTAAGGTCATCAGTGTAATTATTACCAAGTACCGTTGTATACATCTAGTAAGGTCATCAGTGTAACTATTACCAAGTACCGTTGTATACATCTAGTAAGGTCATCAGAGTAATTATTACCAGGTACCATTGTATACATCTGGTAAGGTCTTCAGTGTAATTATTACCAGGTACCATTGTATACATCTGGTAAGGTCATCAGTGTAATTATTACCAAGTGCCGTTGTATACATCTAGTATGGTCACCAGTGTAATTATTACCAAGTACCGTTGTATACATCTAGTAAGATCACCAGTGTAATTATTACCAGGTACCATTGTATACATCTGGTAAGGTCATCAGTGTAATTATTACCAAGTACCGTTGTATACATCTAGTATGGTCACCAGTGTAATTATTACCAAGTACCGTTGTATACATCTAGTAAGATCACCAGTGTAATTATTACCAAGTACCGTTGTATATATTACCAAGTACCGTTGTATACATATAGTAAGATCATCAGTGTAACTATTACCAAATACCGTTGTATACATCTAGTAAGATCACCAGTGTAATTATTACCAAGTACCGTTGTATAATTCTAGTAAGGTCATCAGTGTAACTATTACCAAGTACCGTTGTATACATCTAGTAAGGTCATCAGTGTAACTATTACCAAATACCGTTGTATACGTCTAGTAAGATCACCAGTGTAATTATTACCAAGTACCGTTGTATACGTCTAGTAAGGTCATCAGTGTAATTATTACCAAGTACCGTTGTATACATCTAGTAGGGTCATCAGTGTAACTATTACCAAGTACCGTTGTATACGTCTAGTAAGATCACCAGTGTAATTATTACCAAGTACCGTTGTATACATCTAGTAAGATCACCAGTGTAATTATTACCAAGTACCGTTGTATACGTCTAGTAAGATCACCAGTGTAATTATTACCAAGTACCGTTGTATACGTCTAATAAGGTCATCAGTGTAACTATTACCAAGTACCGTTGTATACATCTAGTAACGTCATCAGTGTAACTATTACCAAATACCGTTGTATACATCTAGTAAGGTCACCAGTGTAATTATTACCAAGTACCGTTGTATACATCTAGTAAGGTCATCAGTGTAATTATTACCAAGTACCGTTGTATACATCTAGTAAGGTCATCAGTGTAACTATTACCAAGTACCGTTGTATACATCTAGTAAGGTCATCAGAGTAATTATTACCAGGTACCATTGTATACATCTGGTAAGGTCTTCAGTGTAATTATTACCAAGTACCGTTGTATACATCTAGTATGGTCACCAGTGTAATTATTACCAAGTACCGTTGTATACATCTAGTAAGATCACCAGTGTAATTATTACCAAGTACCGTTGTATACGTCTAGTAAGGTCATCAGTGTAACTATTACCAAGTACCGTTGTATACATCTAGTAAGGTCATCAGTGTAACTATTACCAAGTACCGTTGTATACATCTAGTAAGATCATCAGTGTAACTATTACCAAATACCGTTGTATACATCTAGTAAGATCACCAGTGTAATAATTACCAAGTACCGTTGTATACGTCTAGTAAGGTCATCAGTGTAACTATTACCAAGTACCGTTGTATACATCTAGTAAGGTTATCAGTGTAACTATTACCAAATACCGTTGTATATATCTAGTAAGATCACCAGTGTAATTATTACCAAGTACCGTTGTATACGTCTAGTAAGGTCATCAGTGTAACTATTACCAAGTACCGTTGTATACATCTAGTAAGGTCATCAGTGTAACCATTACCAAGTACCGTTGTATACATCCAGTAAGGTCATCAGTGTAATTATTCCCAAGTACCGTTGTATACATCTAGTAAGGTCATCAGAGTAATTATTACCAAGTACCGTTGTATACATCTAGTAAGGTCATCAGAGTAATTATTACCAATTACTGTGGTATACATCTAGTAAGGTCATCAGAGTAATTATTACCAAGTACCGTTGTATACATCTAGTAAGGTCATCAGTGTAATTATAACCAAGTACCGTTGTATACATCTAGTAAGGTCATCAGTGTAATTATTACCAAGTACCGTTGTATACATCTAGTAAGGTCATCAGTGTAACTATTACCAAGTACCGTAGTATATATTACCAAGTACCGTTGTATACATCTAGTAAGGTCACCATTGTAATTATTACCAAGTACCGTTGTATACATCTAGTAAGGTCATCAGTGTAATTATTCCCAAGTACCGTTGTATACATCTAGTAAGGTCATCAGTGTAATTATTACCAAGTACCGTTGTATACATCTAGTAAGGTCATCAGTGTAACTATTACCAAGTACCGTAGTATATATTACCAAGTACCGTTGTATACATCTAGTAAGGTCACCAGTGTAATTATTACCAAGTACCGTTGTATACATCTAGTAAGGTCATCAGTGTAATTATTCCCAAGTACCATTGAATACATCTAGTAAGGTCATCAGTGTTATTACTACCAAGTACCGTTGTATACATCTAGTAAGGTCATCAGTGTAACTATTACCAAGTACCGTTGTATATATTACCAAGTACCGTTGTATACATCTAGTAAGGTCATCAGTGTAACTATTACCAAGTACCGTTGTATACATCTAGTAAGGTCATCAGTGTAATTATTCCCAAGTACCGTTGTATACATCTAGTAAGGTCATCAGTGTAACTATTACAAAGTACCGTTGTATACATCTATTAAGGTCATCAGTGTAACTATTACCAAGTACCGTTGTATACATCTAGTAAGGTCACCAGTGTAATTATTACCAAGTACCGTTGTATATTCCCAAGTACCGTTGTATACATCTACTAAGGTCATCAGTGTAACTAGTACAGAGTACCGTTGTATACATCTAGTAAGGTCATCAGTGTAATTATTACCAAGTACCGTTGTATACATCTAGTAAGGTCATCAGTGTAACTATTACCAAGTACCGTTGTATACGTCTAGTAAGGTCATCAGTGTAACTATTACAAAGTACCGTTGTATACATCTAGTAAGGTCACCAGTGTAATTATTACCAAGTACCATAGTATACATCTAGTAAGGTCATCAGTGTAATTATTACCAAGTACCGTTGTATACATCTAGTAAGTTCATCAGTGTAACTATTACCAAGTACCGTTGTATACGTCTAGTAAGGTCATCAGTGTAACTATTACCAAGTACCGTTGTATACATCTAGTAAGGTCACCAGTGTAATTATTACCAAGTACCATAGTATACATCTAGTAAGGTCATCAGTGTAATTATTACCAAGTACCGTTGTATACATCTAGTAAGGTCATCAGTGTAACTATTACCAAGTACCGTTGTATACATCTAGTAAGGTCATCAGAGTAATTATTACCAGGTACCATTGTATACATCTGGTAAGGTCATCAGTGTAATTATTACCAAGTACCGTTGTATACATCTAGTAAGGTCATCAGTGTAATTATTACCAAGTACCTTTGTATACATCTAGTAAGGTCATCAGTGTAATTATTACCAAGTACCGTTGTATACATCTAGCAAGGTCATCAGTGTAATTATTCCCAAGTACCGTTTTATACATCTAGTAAGGTCATCAGTGTAACTTTTACCAAGTACCGTTGTATACATCTAGTAAGGTCATCAGTGTAACTGTTTCCAAGTACCGTTGTATACATCTAGTAAGGTCATCAGTGTTATTATTACCAAGTACCGTTGTATACGTCTAGTAAGGTCATAAGTGTAACTATTACCAAGTACCGTTGTATACATCTAGTAACGTTATCAGTGTAACTATTACCAAATACCGTTGTATACATCTAGTAAGGTCATCAGTGTAATTATTACCAAGTACCGTTGTATACATCTAGTAAGATCATCAGTGTAATTATTCCCAAGTACCGTTGTATGCATCTAGTAAGGTCATCAGAGTAATTATTACCAAGTACCGTTGTATACATATAGTAAGGTCATCAGACTAATTATTACCAATTACTGTGGTATACATCTAGTAAGGTCATCAGAGTAATTATTACCAAGTACCGTTGTATACATCTAGTAAGGTCATCAGTGTAATTATTACCAAGTACCGTTGTATACATCTAGTAAGGTCATCAGTGTAACTATTACCAAGTACCGTTGTATATATTACCAAGTACCGTTGTATAAATCTAGTAAGGTCATCAGTGTAATTATTACCAAGTACCGTAGTATACATCTAGTAAGGTCATCAGTGTAATTATTCCCAAGTACCATTGTATACATCTAGTAAGGTTATCAGTGTAATTATTACCAAGTACCTTTGTATACATCTAGTAAGGTCTTCAGTGTAACTATTACCAAGTACCGTTGTATACATCTAGTAAGGTCATCAGTGTAATTATTCCCAAGTGCCATTGAATACATCTAGTAAGGTCATCAGTGTTATTATTACCAAGTACCGTTGTATACATCTAGTAAGGTCATCAGTGTAATTATTCCCAAGTACCGTTGTATACATCTAGTAAGGTCATCAGTGTAATTATTACCAAGTACCGTTGTATACATCTAGTAAGGTCATCAGTGTAATTATTACCAAGTACCGTTGTATACATCTAGTAAGGTCATCAGTGTAATTATTACCAAGTACCGTTGTATACATCTAGTAAGGTCATCAGTGTAATTATTACCAAGTACCGTTGTATACATCTAGTAAGGTCATCAGTGTAATTATTCCCAAGTACCGTTGTATACATCTAGTAAGGTCATCAGTGTAATTATTACCAAGTACCGTTGTATACATCTAGTAAGGTCATCAGTGTAATTATTACAAAGTACCGTTGTATACATCTAGTAAGGTCATCAGTGTAATTATTACCAGATACCATTGTATACATCTAGTAAGGTCGTCAGTGTAACTATTACCAAGTACCGTTGTATATATTACCAAGTACCGTTGTATACATCTAGTAAGGTCATCAGTGTAATTATTACCAGATACCATTGTATACATGTAGTAAGGTCATCAGTGTAATTATTACCAAGTACCGTTGTATACATCTAGTAAGGTCATCAGTGTAATTATTACCAGATACCATTGTATACATCTGGTAAGGTCATCAGAGTAATTATTACCAAGTACCGTTGTATACATCTAGTAAGGTCATCAGTGTAATTATTCCCAAGTACCGTTGTATACATCTAGTAAGGTCATCAGTGTAACTATTACCAAGTACCGTTGTATACATCTAGTAAGGTCATCTGTGTAATTATTACCAAGTACCGTTGTATACATCTAGTAAGATCACCAGTGTAATTATTACCAAGTACCGTTGTATACGTCTAGTAAGGTCATCAGTGTAACTATTACCAAGTACCGTTGTATACATCTAGTAAGGTCATCAGTGTAACTATTACCAAGTACCGTTGTATACATCTAGTAAGGTCATCAGTGTAATTATTACCAAGTACCGTTGCATACATCTAGTAAGATCATCAGTGTAATTATTCCCAAGTACCGTTGTATACATCTAGTAAGGTCATCAGTGTAATTATTCCCAAGTACCATTGTATACATCTAGTAAGGTCATCAGTGTAATTATTCCCAAGTACCGTTGTATACATCTAGTAAGGCAATCAGTGTAATTATTCCCAAGTACCATTGTATACATCTAGTAAGGTCATCAGTGTAATTATTACCAAGTACCGTTGTATACATCTAGTAAGGTCATCAGTGTAATTATTACCAAGTACCGTTGTATACATCTAGTAAGGTTATCAGTGTAATTATTACCAAGTACCGTTGTATACATCTAGTAAGGTCATCAGTGTAATTATTACCAAGTACTGTTGTATACATCTAGTAAGGTCATCAGTGTAATTATTCCCAAGTACCATTGTATACATCTAGTAAGGTCGTCAGTGTAATTATTCCCAAGTACCATTGTATACATCTAGTAAGGTCGTCAGTGTAATTATTACGAAGTACCGTTGTCAAAACCTAGTAAAGTCGTCATTGTATTACCATACAGTATCATTGTCACAATCTAGTTATGTCATCATTACATCACCATTGTTGAATTACTCCCTAGTATCATTGTCACAATCTAGTTTTGTCATCATTACATCACCATTGTTGAATTACACCCTAGTACCATTTTCACAATCAAGTCATGTCATCATTACATCACCATTGTTGAATTACTCCCTAGTATCATTGTCACAATCTAGTTTTGTCATCATTACATCACCATTGTTGAATTACTCCCTAGTACCGTTGTCACAATCTAGTTATGTCATCATTACATCACCATTGTTGAATTACTCCCTAGTACCGTTGTCACAATCTAGTTATGTCATCATTACATCACCATTGTTGAATTACTCCCTAGTACCGTTGTCACAATCTAGTTATGTCATCATTACATCACCATTGTTGAATAACTCCCTAGTACCGTTGTCACAATCTAGTTATGTCATCATTGCATCACGATTGTTGAATTATTCCCAATTTAGTACCATTATCACAGTCTAGAATTGTCATCCTTGCATCACGATTGTTAAAATATTCCCAAGTACCTTTGTCACAATCTAGAAATGTCATTCTTGTATCACAGTTATTAAATTATTCCCAAGTACCTTTGTCACAATCTAGTGATGTTATTCTTGTATCATAGTTATTAAATTATTCCCAAGTACCTTTGTCACAATCTACAAATATCATTCTTGTATCACAGTTATTAAATTATTCCCAAGTACCTTTGTCACAATCTAGAAATGTCATTCTTGTATCACAGTTATTAAATTATTCCCAAGTACCTTTGTCACAATCTAGTGATGTCATTTTTGTATCACAGTTATTACATTATTCCCAAGTACCTTTGTCACAATCTAGAAATGTCATTCTTGTATCACAGTTATTAAATTATTCCCAAGTGCCTTTGTCACAATCTAGAAATGTTATTCTTGTATCACAGTTATTAAATTATTCCCAAGTACCTTTGTCACAATCTAGAAATGTCATTCTTTTATCAAAGTTATTAAAATATTCCCAAGTACCTTTGTTACAATCTAGAAATGTCATTCTTGTATCACAGTTATTAAATTATTCCCAAGTACCTTTGTCACAATCTCGTGATGTCATTCTTGTATCACAGTTATTACATTATTCCCAAGTACCTTTGTCACAATCTAGAAATGTCATTCTTGTATCACAGTTATTACATTATTCCCAAGTACCTTTGTCACAATCTAGTGATGTCATTGTTGTATCACAGTTATTACATTATTTCCAAGTACCTTTGTCTGAATCTAGTGATGTCATTATTGTAACACAGTTATTAAATTATTCCCAAGTACCTTTGTCACAATCTAGTGATGTCATTCTTGTATCACAGTTATTAAATTATTCCCAAGTACCTTTGTCACAATCTAGTGATGTCATTCTTGTATCACAGTTATTAAATTATTCCCAAGTACCTTTGTCACAATCTGGTGATGTCATTCTTGTATTACAGTTATTAAATTATTCCCAAGTACCTTTGTCACAATCTAGTGATGTCATTCTTGTATCACAGTTATTACATTATTCCCAAGTACCTTTGTCACAATCTAGTGATGTCATTCTTGTAACACAGTTATTAAATTATTCCCAAGTACCTTTGTCACAATCTAGTGATGTCATTCTTGTATCACAGTTATTAAATTATTCCCAAGTACCTTTGTCACAATCTAGTGATGTCATTCTTGTATCACAGTTATTAAATTATTCCCAAGTACCTTTGTCACAATCTAGAAATGTCATTCTTGTATCACAGTTATTAAATTATTCCCAAGTACCTTTGTCACAATCTAGTGATGTCATTCTAGTTTCACAGTTATTAAATTATTCCCAAGTACCTTTGTCACAATCTAGTGATGTCATTCTTGTATCACAGTTATTAAAATATTCCCAAGTACCTTTGTCACAATCTAGTGATGTCATTCTAGTTTCACAGTTATTAAATTATTCCCAAGTACCTTTGTCACAATCTAGTGATGTCATTCTTGTATCACAGTTATTAAAATATTCCCAAGTACCTTTGTCACAATCTAGTGATGTCACCGTAGTTGAATTGTTCACAGTATCATTGTTTTAATATGATAATGCCAATCTTGTATCACCATTGTTGAATTATTCACAATTAAAATTGTCATTGTATCACCCCTATAAAATAGCGTCAGTAATTTGTTTCCCGTTTCATTCAACAGTATCCACAGTGTTCTAAGGTATGCCAGGGCAGAACAACGGAAGAAAGAGTAGAACTTTTGGGACCCAAGCTGGCAGGAGTGTTGTGAAGGAAAAAGGAGTTCAAGTAGGGACATATCCCGATACTGCACAGAAAGCTGTTGCTATAGAAAAGAAAGAGATGTTTCCAAAGGTATGATACGTTAAGTACATGTGTTGCATTATTAAATATGTGTACATATGTCGTATAATCACATTCACATATGTCGTATGAGCACATATGCCGTATAAGCACATAAGTCGTATAATCATATTCACATATGTCGTATGAGCACATATGTCCTATAAGCACATGTATCGTATAATCACATATTTCATATAAGTACATATGTCGCATACTCACGTATGTCATATAATCACGTATGATTTATAATCAATCATGTCTTATAAGCACATATGTCATATACTATAAGTTCATATATCGTATAATCACATATTTCATATAAGTACATAATTATGTCGTATACTTACATAATCACGTAATCCGTATAATCACATATGTCGTATAAGGACATATGTCATATAAGCACACATGTCGTATACTTACATATGTTGTATAATCACGTATGTCGTATAAGCACATATGTCATATAAGCACACATGTCGTATACTCACATATGTTATATAATCACGTAAGCCGTATAAGTACATATGTCGTATAAGCATATATGTCGTATAATTATGCATGTCATATAAGCACACAGGTCATATAATCGCGTATTTCGCATAAGCACATAATTATGTCGTTTAAGCACATATGTCGAACTGGTCCAGTCACAACTGAACTGTCAGTTAGATTGTTTTGATACGGAAACAGGCGAGACAATAGCGATTGGAGCGGTAGAAATATCAAAATCAAGTAGAAGAAAACTTTCGAGAGTTTATGAACTCTATACGGACATACTCTTTGTACCTGAATATAAACGTGAAACATTTCAGGTAGCACGTATTGTAAATAAACACGGTTGTCTTATACACGTTTAACTCCTAACAAATAAAACTGACAACAGCGGCAATCAGCGATTTGGTGGGTGAAGTATGTATCATATATTAATGTCATTTTGAGGAGTGTACTATAAACTTTATGAACCAAGTCAAGTCATAATAAAGACAGAATATGCCTATTAAACCCTAACATGAAACAGCAACGTTTTGGTAATTCTTATAAATCTGGAGATTACGCCGTCAATCAATAGAATTAAATAGTACTGTCTAATCTATGCAAACTTAATTATTTCAGTAACTCCTCTAATAACTAATGCTTTATTATCTTTTTCCCCATGAATACTGTGCTTATGCATAGCACCGAGAGGTAGCAGGGCCAAATGCTAATTTTACTTTCGTGACAAAACCGTTGGATTAAAATTAATGTACATTATCCTACTATTTACCAGTAGTTTACCAAACTATTTTAAATGCTTTATTTGTAATTATTTACAAATTACTAAAGTTTAGAAAGCACCAAATGCTATAACATAAATTTTGACGTGGGAGTGTACAAACGTCCATGTAATAAATATTATAATACACTAGTGTAATACATATTTAAATGAAGACTAACTCATCGCTCCGTCTTTTCCGTTCAGCTCGATGTATAATCGGCATTGCCTCGTCGTTTTCCGTAACCGTTAACAATAGTGGAATACAGAAACCATCGAGGCAGTTCCGATTGCATCGTGTGGCACAATTGCTTGATGAGGTACGAAGAATACCGAATGAACGTTCGACATCAATACATATTTATCATAACCGTTAGTTTTCGGTAAGAGTGGAATTCACAGAACATTGCTTTGCTCAGTTGTTATTTTCCCGTTTCCGTCAATTAGCAGAGTCAGTCCTATGATAGTTTCAAGCTAATAATTTATTAAAGTTTGTAAAGAAAATCTTGGAAAATCTAAAACAATCCTCGTATGTAAATCACCCTAAATGAAGTTTCTAACTTGTTCTATTTTCCATATCAGCTTTGCAAGGCGAAGAAAGAGGTGTATCTGTTCATGCGCTGCAAGAAGGAGTTTGTACAGAGGTTACAAAATGCCTTCACTAGAGAGAAAAGGGTGGTGGAAAACTTTGGCGGCAAATATATTGGGTTGGCTGACGATGTAAGTATATTTCTCAGTAACGGACAAACTGCGACCCACTAACATCTGATAGTTACATAATGACTGTATTATATCAGATTATAGATTCCAAGAAAATAATAAAAAAACAGTTCATAATAAAAAACTGAACTTGAACAAAAATGAAAATGAAATTGTTCATGAATTGAGTACTGCAAGTGCAGTTTAACGTCAATTACATAACGTTTACTGATTTATTTTTATGTCAAAATTGAAATAAGTATTCACCTTAAAATCGTGCAGTATTTAAGAACGTGTTTTCTGACATAGTCATTTCCTCCGTCTGGAGATCTGATTTTGACAGCTTTCAAACTAGAGGTCTTTTCGTTTTGTTAATGTCGACAACATACACTCCTTTATTATGATTTATATTAGAATACAATTATCACTGATTTTATGTAAATATACTTGAAAACGTTATATTCATCAAGGGAGAGCAAGATTATTGTTTACCAAGTATAAATACATGTTTCTGTTTGTCGTCGGGCTATTTGCGACTTACGTTAAAAAATAAACAAATAAACGAAATATTAATATAAAAAGTCATATATTAACATTTCGTTTCTATAGTTACACCTTGTTTCTATTGTCTTTTATTCAAGATCAAACGTTACGAAGGAGATTTATACAGATCCCTCCCAGAACAATGCTTTGTCATAATTATGTTCCGTGACCAGAACTGCGCAGAAAGATGGACACAGTCTAGCATCATTTTTAAACAGAAAGATTTCCCTTCCCCTTCCGACGAGATAGAAATATTCGCTGTACCAGTCAATTATATTCCGAGTGAAGGTATTTGTCTTCTTCTTTTCCCTGTATTTTTCCAGATTTAAGCTACTGATTACTATTGCATTTAAAGTAGCTATCCCCCGCCAAAAACAGCCAAATTTTACAACATATGTACACCGTTTCAAAACTTACTGACGACGAGGCATATATATAACTTACACATTTTGAGAATCAAAAACTCAATAGACATAATATAAACGGCTTTAATCAGCCATGCCAAACCTCAGAACTGGAGCGTCGAATTAAGAGTCACCAACTCATATTCATTTTTACGCATATTGCGTGACTCAGCTTAATGCATGGTATTTTAAGAACTCCTGAGAAACAATCCTATACTTTTAATCGGAACATACACATTATTATGAACACATGGATAGAGTTTTGATAAACTGTTTTGCAGTGTAATCTTGCCTTTATTTGGCAGGTTAGTTTCTTTAATATACTTTTTTTCTAATTCAAACGGTATTTTTAGCAGATAATTACGTTGCACAATCATTTCTACCAGCGCGTCCATCAGAGGACTCTTTGACTGTAGTGTCTGTTTTTGACACTCTGGCAAATAACTTATAAACGTTAGATTTGACTGCCACTGGTCAATGACGGCTTTATATGGCCATTAAACCATCAATAATCATATAACGAAGCCTTCACGACGTCTAGCGCAATACAACAAATTTAGTCCATAATCCATGGAAATGTAAAATTAAACAGTCATACAAATAGGACACTGAAACGCAAACAACAACAACAACAAAAAATACAAATATACTTGCTGATGTAAGTGCACATTATTTGAAGCATCATAACTTTAAATTTCAGATTTGTGTGCGTTCCAGCTGACAGAAATGCACGGCTTGATGGTTCAACCAGCAAGCTTTCAGGAAAACTACGTAAGTCAAGTGACAAAAATGATGAACACGAAACGAATATACCACGGGGTTGTCGCTACACATGACGTTGTCAGATTACGTAACTGTATGATTCGTCCAAACACCTTCCTATTGCTGAATAGTGCAGACTGCGAATCAAAACTAAAGGATTTTTATGATTCACGTAAGTAATTGTATTTTGTTTTGACCGAACAGATGGTGGACCCTATGAATGACGTCACCTAAATACGGAAAGGATGTTAATGGTTGATTTTTGTCTTCAATCTTGTCTCGTCTTGCCCTTAATTGTTTATTCTATTGTTGCTCTGGGTTCAGCCAAGTCAATGAGTACTTGCTTTGTGGTTTTCTAGGCCTTTGTGTTTTTATATTCATATATACATGATCATCTTTGTGTTTTACTTAATATATTGCCTATTTATTTTACACAGTGTGTTAGAGGCAATAATTTGACGGGGATTTCTTTATTTACACTATCCCGTTCTATTGGGATGACAATAGGGTAAGAGTGAGATTTAATGCACCCTAGAACCTAGTTTAAACTCTTCAGCTACTTTTATTTTGTCTCTGACCGTTTCCAGTTCGGTACCCCATATGTCAACCCTTATATTTGTGGTGTCGCATACTTTGATTCTATTTCCCTCTGTAAGAGTTGTTTGTTTTGTATGCGTGTTTTTGGTTGACTATATACTGTGACTGCTACATTTCCTCTTCGACTTTTATACCTACGTTTGTTTGGTATCATTAACTATTACACTGTTTAAAGATGATACTTAATATTTCTTTCTTTAACCAATTCTCCAAAAGAGCTTGTTAATGCATGATATACTTTGAAGGTTCGAGCCTCACCGACGTCACTTTTTTTTCGGTGTGTCCAAGGGCAAGATTATAAGAATCCAGTATGAGTATCGATTTGAGATAAAGAAATCTCGAACGAGGGGTCAGAATTGCAACCAGGGATGAGGCTCTGCCTAGTTCCTGGTTGCATATTCTGAAACGGAGATTTATATTTCACTTATTCACATGGATAAGCTCATAATGGAAATTTATCCGAGTATGCACTTAACTTAGCAGAGATATAAAAAAATAGTTTAATGACTTTGTTTTAGTTAAGTCAGAATATGGCGACGTCAACGTGACGTTATGATGTCTCATTCAGATAGAGTTTTCTCCCATTTCTGCTCATGTGAGATTATAAGAATCCATCATGAGTATCCATGTGAGATAAGGAAATCTCACCCGAGGGTTAGAATTGTAACCAGGGACGAGGCTCTGCCGAGTTCCTTGTTGTAATACTGATCCCGAGGGTGAGATTTACCTATCTCACATGGATAAACTCATGATGGATTCTTTTTCTTGCATATCATTGACATTTTTTGCATTGACGTCGCCAATAACTAACGTTTTAATGTTTTTTAACACAATGACGTCATGCATCCATTCACGTTATTGACGTCATTATTGTTGCGCGTGAATTTTATCTCGACCCTAGGGTGAGTTTACCGGGGCTAGATATTTCCATGGCGGATATCCTTGTCCGGTATGCAAGAAAACTCTTTGTCCGGTATTCAAGAAAACTCTTTCTTGCATACCGGACAAGGAAATCCGTCATTTTACCGGGGCTAGATATTTCCATCTCACCCTAGGGTCGAGATAAAATTCACGCGCAACAATAATGACGTCAATAACGTGAACAGATGCATGACGTCATTGTGTTAAAAAAACATTAAAATGTTAGTTATTGGTGACGTCGATGCACAAAATGTCATTGATATGCAAGAAAAAGAATCCACCATGAGTTTATCCATGTGAGATGGGTAAATCTCACCCTCGGGATCAGAATTGCAACCAGGAACTCGGCAGAGCCTCGTCCCTGGTTACAATTCTGACCCTTGGGTGAGATTTACCTATCTCACATGGATACTCATGATGGATACTTATAATCTCACATGACATGTGACTTTTGCGTGAAACGTCATGACGTCACGTTGGAGACGTCGCCTTATTCTATTGTAAAATCGAATATAGTCATTAAAGTACGCCTGTAAGTTAGCGCATAATGGGAGAAAAATAATCCATCATGAGTTTATCCAGAGCCTCGACCCTGGTTACAGTTCTGACCCTCGGGTGAGATTTCTCTATCTTACATGGATACTCATGATGGATTCTTATAATCTCACATGAGGAACACCTATCATATGTCAAAAACGGAGATTTTGTTTATTTGAATGGTTTTACGTACATTTTAGCACATGTCAGACCAAAGATGATGGTTGATTGTTTTTGTGGTCGAGTCAGACCACCACATGTTCCCTGGGTAGAACCAGTCGCCATGCGTAACAATCGACACTTTCTCACTTGACAAGACGAGCTCCCACTGGGATTTGAACCCGCAGCGGTGAGAGGCGAGAACGATTTTAGTCGCAGCGTCTTTACTATCCCGGCCACACGGAAGCACCCCAACTGGGATAAACATAATTCAATTCCTTAGCCTCGTCCGCCTGATGGCGACATTACCCGATTGTATCGTGCATAGGAGTATATTCTCCCAGAATATTGTCTACCCGGTAGTGGGCTTTTAAGGGATTTATATACATTTTAAAACACACATTTTGGTCAAGGACTGTTTGTATAACGAAGTTTTATTAGTATTTAGATTGACATTTGGCACGTCCCTTTAACTGTTTACACTGTGTATGAATAATCTATCCTGTTTCTTTGCTTTTAGTTTGTAGTGCTCGTCTTGCAGGTTGTTTTCTTCTTCTTCTTCTTCTTCTTCTTCTTCTTCTTCTTCTTCTTGAACTGTTTGCATCATCAGCAAAGAGCTGGGTGAAATAACTGAATTTGTATATTTTATTGCAGCGGAATATTCGAGTTACAAGGATTACCGACAAAAGCACGTGGCGGAGAACGACACGTGTTTCTTCACAATCAGACCGGTCATCGACTCGTTCTAGTCTGTCGTATCACCACCAGAACGCATTTGCCAAGTACAATTCATGTTTAAATACTCATCCGAATTTGCGCTTATCATCGGACGGTTATAAACTTCAGAAATTGTAACTTTTATTTTCAATGTGTATTTATTTATTTACTATATCTCATTACCGTCTGATCGATGTTTTTTTCTTTTTTTTTTTAAATTAATCCAAAACAATGTAATTATGATACTAATTTCTTTGGACCAAATATTATCAAATTAAAAAATTTGAAACTGTTCAGTTTCAGCTTAACCAAAAAAGTTAGTTAGGATAGAGGCAATTTTCAGGGGAAAGGATGATAATTTAAACATTAGTGTTACTTGAACTGTATATAAAACGTTTACTAAGGCGTGGAGTCCCACACTCGAACAATGGACACTCCCAATGGCACGGACCTGTAGATATATCAATGTCATTGGTTAAAATACAAAGACAAACAATATTAAAAGTTCGATCTATATAACTCTACCGTGAAACATTTAAACAAGCTTGACCGTATTAAGTTAACATTCCTATAAAGCATACTTTTTGGATTAACGAAATATTACAATAGTGTCTCTTGTAATATTTCAGATATGCGTTTAGTGCAAAAGACGTTATAACAGTCTTTAAACTGCTTTAGGTCACAGACATATTAATAAACAGATATGAAACTTCCTATCTTAACAAATGAAGTAGCCAAACTATCACGTGGCACCTTAACTTTTCCTTCTATCTTCCCTCTCAATTATTCACTGCTTTTGATGAGAATACATTCAAAAGATTCATAGTTAATATTAAAATGGGATTATAATAGTTTACGTTTATTTTCAAAAGAAGAAATTGTATAAAAATATGTTTAAAGTTAAAAATGTCATCATATTTCGCTTTTCTATTAAAAATCAAGGTTTTGACATAGTCAAAGTTTCCGTCAAACTTCTTTTTTGCTCTAAATGTAAGAAAAAACAAAATACTATCACTGGAAAGCAAATTAAATTTGAGATGGGATTTGGCATGAATGAAACGTGTATCTGTAAAACTCTTCATGATATGTGTGTTCAAATTTGGGAAATATTTTGTGAAATTTTCACAATGTGCCACGTGAAATTTAGATAATTTTCATAGTGTCCAATCTATTTGTTATTATGTCTGTGTTTAGGTGTTTGTATATATACAACATTTAAAACATATCGCTTAAATGTCAAAACAAGTTTTACCCTATTTGTCATGGTCTTTGTTCGCATATGTATCATGGTCGATTTATGTTTGTTCTCAGTTGTGAGCCAGTGTACCTTCAAACTCTGTAGCAAAGACTGACGTCCACTGCTACACATACACATATATAGGAAAAAAGCTTGGTGCCCAATGTTATACCTATAACTCTGCAGCAAATATTACACATATAACGCTGCAGCAAATATTACACATATAACGCTGCAGCAAATATTACACATATAACTCTGCAGCAAATATTACACATATAACGCTGCAGCAAATATTACACATATAACTCTGCAGCAAATATTACACATATAACGCTGCAGCAAATATTACACATATAACGCTGCAGCAAAGTGATCTATAGTGATATCCACTAGTTGAACAAGTGACATGTATCTACCACTCAACAATGTATTCTTGTCTATGTTACGATTGACTAGTTTCCAACATTTAAAATGCAATCGATCAAGAAATTTAAATTGACACGAATCAAACGTGTAGAAACGAACACAACTGTTCGACCCCATTTGTTTGATATACGATAGTTGGTCCTTGAAAGCGTTAAAGATAATAAGACAGCAGACTCGGGTTTAGTTGGGTATAACCATCAGCTTCTGCAGACTTTTATACGTCAAGGCCATGGATGCAAAATTAACCACTAACATGGTGTGTCGTGTCAACGTACTTCACCAGGGAAAATGCACGTTTTGAACGAAGAAAACATGTATTGTTAGACTAATGAAGAAGCTATCTTTTCCCAACAGTAATTCATAGAAAGCTGAAGCTGTCAAACAGTACACCAACAGCATATACGGCGGGTATAAGCTCCCGAGATATACAACAAAATATGTTTTGTTACAGAGGGTCATGCATTTTTTTATAAACAAAGGTAAATTGACAATGAGATATTGTCATATAATAAACACTTAACATATATGAAGGTACACTGTCTTATATACTTCTCATTCTAATACATAATCCACGAGATGTGCTTTATTTATATGTGCATTATATTCTAATTATATTTTGTTAATTTAATCAGTGAATGCCATATTACATGAATCTGTCTTTTTCTTGACCAAATAAGATTGTTTTTGTTACAATATGATTTTACGAAAATTGTGTACAATTCTGATATTATTTTGATTAACTAGAATAGATTTTATTCCTTTTTTAGGTTAGTTACGGATTGTGCTTGCTGCTTATTAGATTCAGTATCACCTAATGGTAGCTTAAACACGTCATGTCACATCCCGAAGGTTTAACTGTATCTATGTTATGGTAGAACATATGAAGCTGTAGTAAAAGACAAACTTATTTCAAGTATTTCTTAATCAATGTTGAGTATTCAATTAAATTTTCCGAAAGCAGATAACTTTATCCAGATCACAAGGATGTCTAAAAAAGCGTCTTTGGTCAACCCCTAAATATCAACATGAACGTATTGCATTAATCGACCAATAAAAGCTACAGTTGTTTTTCCATCGCTGTTCAAATTTACAATCAATTTGATATGGTGATTATACAAGATACCATTGTGTATTAATGAAAGTTGCTTATTTTCTTTTATATTTTTTTGTAATATCAACAAATGCCTACTCTTATAATAGGTTATCATTGTGTCCGTCCAAACGCATAGTTGTAGCATATTGTTACATACTTATCATACACATGTATTTATCTGACTGTTTTTACTATTTATTCAGAGCAGTTTGTATATAATTATTTCTGTTTAGAAAAACTCCGTCCACGAAATAAATACTGTGATTATTAATAGAGTCGTATTACATGAGCATGTATATTAATTACAATTAATAAATCCTTTTAGATTATTTTATGATTATGATTTATAATTTCATACATACTGCCATATATATTAAAATACTAATTTTGAAGCATGGTTTTATTCATTAACAGAAGATAATATGTTTCAGTAAATGACTTGTTTATTTTTGTGTTTATAAGCATAATCATCATACTATTGACATTACATGTTGTGAGGTTTCCGTTATTTTTCTTGGTACTCTCAGTGAATTAAGAACAGTGCTTAATTCACTGGTACTCTTACCGTATTTGCGTCAATATTTCAATATGTTTTTATTGCAACCTTATACGTAACTTAAAACGCATAAGTGTTATTAGGCCATATCATTCTACACTCAACAAAATTCCTAATCGGTCACCTCAATTTCACAAAATATTTTCTTTTCTTGGAATATCTTCCTTTCGGTTTTACTTGTTTTGAATAACATATTTATTTAGGAAAAGGTCCTGAAAGTTTCAGAAAAATCATATAACTACCAGGGAAATTAGAACGCGTTAAAGTCACGAACCCCCAAAATCAAAAATTAAAAAATGTCAGACTCACAATGGAAATCCTATGGAAGAGTGCTCGTTCTTGAAATTTGAAGATTTAACATGCACTCGCAGACCAAGAGTCGCGGAAAGAAACTCATTACATGTTATATATCTAATGAAATGATTTTATAGGTCATTTATTTATGTTTGCCATTTCTTTATTACCATATTGGTTTTTAAAACACTTGACTGTAACTTAAGCCAGGTCATTCCCCTTACAATTCAATGCAAAAGTATGTGACTTTGTGGATCTAGGGTGTTATAATATAAAGCATTGTTTCTTCAAAAATAATTTAAATATCTTTACCAAATTTTCAGTTAATGTATATCAAACATAAAACGAGGATTTGATTAATTTTACATGAATACAAATCTTGTGTAAAAGGTAATAATTTCATAAAACTTAGGTGACCGATTAGGAATTTTGTTGAGTGTACTCTATTCGGTGATATAATACGTACTAACGGTAATTGTAGACCTTTCAGGAATAATAAAGGCATCACGCACCTCAGACAATTATAGAATAGCATTAATTTCTTTTTGTAATAATGACATCACAATAATACTAGCATACTTCCCCCTTTGTAATAATGACATTAAATTAATATATAGTTTATAGCAGTCGATAATCACACTTATCAAATAAAGACTTTTTTGACAGAACTGATATCGTTGGATTAATTTTATATTCGTTTTATAATTAAATCGCCCAAGATTTAATAACACTGGTTTCAACTGGTTTCAAGAGTAGATAATACGTTCACCACAGATGAACGAAGTGAAATAGCATTATCTCCCCTTTGTAATAGTTACATAAACTGATACCTCACCACTACCACCACCACCATCACCAGTTTATTTTTCCTACATACTTTTAATGGAAACCTCATACTAGTATATTAAATATATGAAGATTTATAGAATGATGAATTACAGCCTTACGTGGATAAAATAGCAAACACCAATCTAGGGTACACCCAAAAAGCCTGAGGGAAAAAAGGTCACCACCTTCCTTACTTTACATAGTTTCAGATGTTGCAAATTACGGAGTCCCACTAGGTTCTCCAGCTAACGCACAAGAGAAAGGTAAAGCGTAGCGACTGCCTGTGGAGGGGTCACTCACTGAACATGAAAGGCGTTATAATACAAAAGAGTCGTATCCTTTTCTGACACATGTATGATTAATGTTGTAAAAGGTCAGGAAATCTGTCAGACCATTTAACTTCAGAAATATATAGATCACATCTACCTAAAATAAAGTCAGTGATATTACTGTATTTAAGTTGGTGTTGTATGTCGCCAGTTCTCATTTCGGCGATAGAACTTTCAGATAGATATACGTTGTTTGTGATAACGAAAACCTAGCTAATGATGTTTACTAATAAATTGATTTCGATTACCGAAATTGAAAGTCCTTGGTATCGCTATACGCACTAGCAAATTATCCAGATGATACCATACATATAGTTGATATCAGAAGTTAGTTATCCAGATGATACCATACATACAGTTGATATCAGAAGTTAGTAATCCAGATGATACCATACATACAGTTGATATCAGAAGTTAGTAATCCAAATGATACCATACATACAGTTGATATCAGAAGTTAGTTATCCAGATGATACCATACATACAGTTGATATCAGATGTTAGTAATCCAGATGATACCATACATACAGTTGATATCAGAAGTTAGAATTCCAGATGATACCATACATACAGTTGATATCAGAAGTTAAATGTAGTAATCCAGATGATTCCATACATACAGTTGATATCAGAAGTTAGTAATCCAGATGATACCATACATACAGTTGATATCAGAAGTTAGAATTCCAGATGATACCATACATACAGTTGATATCAGAATTTACATGTAGTAATCCAGATGATTCCATACATACAGTTTTATCAGAAGTATGCAATAGAAGGAAAAACATCCACAAAAAAACACGAACAATCGGACATTGAAACATGTTGTGGTGTAGATTTTATTGACTAGAAGACTAATTTTAACAACAATTTTAACAACAATCAATAATAAACTTACTGCAGATAAAGCAGCTAATAATATAATTATTGTTTGACGTCTACATTACGTCAATGTTTTATCTCTGGAACTCGGCAGCACCAATTCGTATACTCCAGTAATTCTACTGAGGATGATTTTGTTTCTCGGTGCACTACTTTCAAGGCTGGTGTAGACGATAAGCAAAATAAACTGCCTACTATATACTGGATTCCTAAATTACATAAAAATCCGTGTAAGGCCCTCTATATTTCGAATTCTAGTGCCTGCAACACAACACACATCTTCAAACTTTTAAATTCTTGTCTTTCTGCCGTTAAAGAGAACGTTAAACTATATTGTGATAAAACTTATGAAAACTCTGGGATTAATTTATTTTGGTCTATAAAAAATTCAGGAGATGTCCTTGATAAAATGTTCAATAAACGTCAAGTTTCCTCAATAACCACTTAAGACTTCTCTTCACTATATACTACCTTACCACATCACCTTATTAAAGACAAGCTTATTGCGCTCATTAAAAAAACATTCGCTAGGGAAAATACTACATTTTTGGCCTGTAATAATATTACAGCGTTTTTTACTAACGGCAGTTTAGATAATTACACTATGTGGACTTGTCATGAAGTTTGTGAAGCACTCATTTTCCTATTAGACAATAGTTTCGTCAGGTATGGAACCATCGTTTATAGACAAATTGTTGGTATGCCTATGGGTACGAACTGTGCACCACTTGTCGCAGATTTGTTTTTATATTGCTATGAAAGAGATTTCATGTTGAATCTTTAACCAGATACCCAGGCAGATGTTATTGAAGCCTTTACTGACACCTCTCGTATCTAGATGACCTATTGAACATTGACAACCCTTTCTTTACAATTATGGTTAATAATATTTATCCTAAAGAACTTCAGCTTAACAAGGCTAATATTTCTGATAATAACGCTTCTTTTCTTGATTTAGATCTCTCTATTGAAAATGGTGAAATTATTAGCAAAATCTATGACAAGAGAGATGATTTTAATTTTGACATTGTTAATTATCCCCACTTAGATGGGGATGTTCCCCGAGCATAACTTCTTATGGGGTCTATGTGTCTCAACTTATACGTTTTTCAAGAGCTTGTACTCGAGTTGAGGACTTTAATATTCGTAATGTTTGTATAACTAAAAAGCTACTCAATCAGGGTTACCGTTACCATAAACTTCGTAAAACCTTTGCAAAATTTTAGTATCGTAACCCTGATCTTCTTTCCAAATATAAAAGTAATTTAAGGACTCTTCTGCGACAAGGACTATCACAACCTGACTTATATGGTGATGTGATTTATAAACTTCGTAAGATTCTAGGTCATGATCACTTTCATACTGTCTTTGTTAAACTTGTTCAAAACTTAATCAAAACTTAATCAAAAGAGGTTATGACCCTATCATTTTGCAACGTACTGCATGCTTGGTGGTTGACCCTTTTACAGTTCGCCACTATGCTTTCCTCTTTAATTGTACGATGGCCGGACAGGCTGTGGACCCTATGATGACGCCTACCTAAAGCCCATTGGGACGGTGGCGTTTGATGTTTGTCCATGATCTTTCTTGTCGTGCCCTTAATGGTTTATTCTCTTACTGCTCTGGCTTCTGCAAAGTCATTGAGTACCTTCATTGTGGCTTTCTAGGCTATTTTTTTTGGTATTATATTTGCACGAGCATATTTGTGTTTTACTTATATTGCCTATTGATGCTGCCTTGTTGGTTACAGATTAGATCATGGCGGGGATTTCTTTATTTACACTGTCCTGTTTTAATGGGATGACAGTAGGGTAAGTGTGAGGTTTGGTGCACCCTAGAACCGGTTTAGCCCTATTGTCAACCCTTTGTAAAACCTTTGCACAATTTTATTATCGTAACCCTGATTTTCTTTCCAAATATAAAAGCAATTTAAGGACTCTTCTGCGACAAGGACTATCACAACCTGAGTTCTATGGTGATGTGATTTACAAACTTCGTAAGATTCTTGGTCATGATCTCGTTCATACTATCTTTGTTAAACTTGTTAAAAGGTTTATCAAAAGAGGTTATGAACCTATCATTTTGCAACGTACTGCATGCTTGGTGGTGGACTCTTTTACAGTTCGCCACTACGCTTTCCTCTTTAATTGTACGATGACCGGACATGCTGTGGACCCTATGATGACGCCTAACTCAAGCCCATTAGGATGGTGGCGTTTGATGTTTGTCCGTGGTCTTGTCTTGTCTTGCCCTCAATGGTTTATTCTCTTGTTGCTCTGGCTTTTGCCAAGTCATCGAGTACCTTCATTGTAACTTTCTAGTCTTTTTTTTTTGTATTGATATATACACGAGCATCTAGGTGTTTTACTATATTGCCTTGTAACGCTGCCTTGTTGGTTAGAGAATAATTCATGGCGGGGATTTCTTTATTTACACTGTCCCGTTTAATTGGGATGACAATAGGGTATGTGTGAGGTTTGGTGAACCCTAGAACCTGGTTTAAACCTCCAGTGGCCTTTTTGGCCACTGACCGTTCCAAGGCGGAAGCCCTTTTGTCAACCCTTTGTGTTTGTGATGTCGTTTGCATTTTTTATTACTTTTGCCTTCTAGTTTGTCTATTTTTGCGTGTTTGTTTTTGTGTTTTGTGGTTGACTGTCGTCATTGAATGCTACTTTCCATGTCCGATTTTTATATCTTTCTTTTTTTTAAGTAGCTATTTGATGAAACAAATATGGTGATACAAATAGGGACAAAACCATTCATTAAACTTTTTGATGTATTATTTGAATATACATTTCTCACATTACTTTCGCCGATTGACATTATTAAATTCAAACATATTATAAATTGCGTACAGTAGATATTACTCGAAATTAAACTGATTATAACAACTGATGAAGAGGTATATATATAATTTAGATTTTGTCTGAGAATGCAAACTCTGTAGACACAATATAAACGGCTTTAGCCATCCAGACCAAACCCAAAAACTGGAGCGTTGAATTAAGAGTTACGCATATCCAATCACGGGTATTTTACGTATCCATGAACAATCCTATACTTTTTATCGGCACATAGATAGATAGATATTTTATTCAAACATAAGGCATTACGCCCAACAGTTCACATGCAAATAGTACATACATATAAACATGTATATGAAATACACACAATATTTTCCAGTTAATGACAATTTGTCTAATTTCATAGGTGAGTTTCAAAATCATCTGTATATGTTACTATTTAAAAAGTATTCGACAACTATTAAGTATATAAGTGTTTAATATATATTTTTAAATTAATATTCCTAAGTACTGATCAGAACACATTTATATCTGTGGACATAAATGGAGAAAAGTGATATTTATTTATAAAACATGTCGTCTCTTCTTTTAAAACTTTTACAAATGAAAACGGACAGTTTCTTTAATAAACTCTTGTTTTCTGTTGTCATAAGTTGAATAAATTTTGGTATGTTTGGCCGTTTCCAAAAATATTTGTTAACATATTCTTTTCTAATATCTTGATATAGTGAACACTCCAATACAAAGTGAAATTCGTCTTCTAGTATATTACATATCTGGCATTTTCTTTCGGATCTTGGTGTTTTATTTGGTCTATGCCATCGACCAGTTTCTATTTCTAACCTGTGACTAGAGACTCTTAGTTTTGTAAAAAAAGCTCTAAATTTCTTTATATTTAGTACATCTAGATAATACTTAAACCTGAAATCTGATATTATTCTGTATGTACTAGCTCTAGTGGAATCCGATAATTCAGCATTCCAATTTTGTATAAACATATCTTTAATTCGTTGCTTAAATATATTAATGAAATACGTTATGTTTTCTACTCCTTGAGAATACCAAACTTCATTAAATCCTGTTCGTTCCAATAACCCTTTAACTTGAGATGCCCAGTTTAATTTGTTTGGGTTTACGATCAGATCATCTAACATAACATTATACATATTTTTTTATATATTTGCGATCACTCGTACGTGTAATTTTTAACCAGAACAGGATAATATAGGCCATACGTTGAATTTTTAAAGGGACTCTCCCGAGTTCTCCATATATGAAATTGTTTTGAGTTTGTGTTTTAACACATAAAAGTTGTTTACAAAATTGAAGGTGTACTTTCTCTAACTTTTCCGCATTTGAGAATCCCCATATCTCTGCGCCATAATTTAATATTGGCAAAATGAGTTTATCAAAAATGTCTAAAGTGTGACTGACCGATAAGTCAGTGAATTGATTTATATATGACTTCATTTTGAAGATTGCCTTTAATGCCTGGCCACTTAATGATTCGAACGTTTGATCAAAAGAACCGCCTGTGGTAAAGACAATTCCCAAATAGGTAAACTTATTTACAATTTCAATTACAGTATTATTATATGTGAACAATAGGTTCCTTTTTATCTGACCGCCTTTTTTAAAAAGCATGACCTTCGTTTTATTTTCATTTACAACCAATTTCCGTTTCTGGCAATAACTGTACAGTATATCTAACCCATCTTGTAGCCCCTTTTCAGAATCCGAAAATATCACTATGTCATCAGCGTATAATAGTAGCAGCAACTTTAACATTCCAGTATCGATACCTTTAAAACCATTCAGTGTAAAATATTCTTCTAAATCATTTACATACATAGAAAATATAAAAGGTGACAAACAATCGCCCTGCGGCGCTCCAAGATAACAGCTAAAACTGTCACTAAGCTGGTTTTGATACTTTACTCTTGATTTTATGTTCGTATACAATGATTTAATAATATTAAGGATTTTACCTCTCACTCCATATTGCATAAGTTTATAGAATATGTTTTGTCTAACCAACAAATCAAAAGCTTTAGTGAAATCTATGAAAGTTACATATAACTTTTTTTTTTCATTCAATATATGATTTATCAAACCATGGAGAACGAATATGTTATCAATAGTTCCCATATGTTTTCGAAAACCAGCCTGTGCTTCAATATAAATATAATAAACCTCAGCCCATGTAGTTAACCTGTTGTTTAAAATTCTTGTGAATAATTTACCGAATGTACTCAATAATGTTATCCCTCTATAGTTTTCTGGTTGGTTTATATCTCCTTTTTTGAAAAGTGGTACAATATAGCCTTCCGTCCAGTGAGAAGGGAAATAACCCATATCAAAAATCGTATTAAAAACGTTCACTAAGTATGAATCTAAATACATGCAACCATATTTGAACATTTCTTTTATGACATAATCCGATCCGCCTGAGCGGTTGTTGTTTAACTCTTTACATGCTTTATGAATTTCTGCTTGACTGATTTCAATATTAAGTTCGTCAAACATTATTTGTAGTTCATTGTTTAACATTCTATTATTAAAATATAAAATATCATCATCTGGTTGGAAAAATACAGATTCTGGATCATTTATTGATTTGAAATAATTTGCAAATTGAGAGGTCGTTATATTTGATTTTGGCACTCCAGTGCTCGCCGTTTTCAGGAGTTCCTAATATTCCTTTGCATTTTTATATCTCTGTGACTCTAATTTCTGGGTTTTTTGTTTACTGAAGCTTATTTCCTTAATTCTAATGACTGTTTTATAATGAGACCTAGACTGAGTCATAGCTTTTCTGTTTTCTGTACAGTCAGATTTTCTATAATTATTTAAATTCTTATAAAACTGATTCCTACTTTCTTTGCATTCATTATCAAACCATGGCTGATTTTTCATTTTTGGTTTATGTGTAACATTATTATTAACATTTTTCCTACAAATTGGGTCACACACCTTTTCTATCATGTTATAAAAACAAGAAAGATTTGATTAAATCTCGTCATGGGTTTCAATATTCCGTAAGTTGTCCGACAAATCTTCTAGTTCTAACTTAAAATCGTTTCCACTCACGGACGTTTTAAACTGTTCATATGTATCATGTCCCCATTTATAACAATAATCAATAGAATCCAAATGTTCAGTTGGAAGTATATCAGGCTGACATTTGTTTAATACAGTATTATTTTTCAAAGAAAATGTAATAGCACAGTGATCGGAAAGTATATTCGGTTCATGTACTCTGAAGCTAGTAAAACATGGCAACAAAACAGGGTTACATATAACATAATCTACCACGCTACACCCAGCGTCCTTAACACAAGTAAAATTACCTAAATATTTATCCTCTCCGACCCTGCCATTCATAATTCTAAGCCCAGTCGATTTACAAAAATTTAAAAGTAACTTTCCACTTTCGTTTACTTTAAAGTCTTTCGAAATTCTTCCATAAATTTGATCTTCAACATAATCTTCCGGCATAAAATCTATATTATGCAAGAACTCGTTTTCAACATAATCCTTCAGTTGTCCTACTCTACTATTTAAGTCCCCCGATATTATAAAATAGCATTGGTTATAAATATGATTAAAAGACAACCTATCCTCTAAAATGCATTCAAATAGGTTTTGTTCAACAAAATGTTCACGACTGCTGCCAGCAGGAATGATATAAGTCAAACATAAGATCACATCTTGATCAAGATTAAAAACACGCTTATCAATTTTTAGCCATATAACACTGTCGTAAGCAGTTTTCATTAAAGTAACGCACGAGCTAATAGTATCAGCTATATAAATTATTAGACCTCCACTATCGCTTCTGGCATTTTTGTTTTTTAATTTTCTGTTAAGAACAAAATGTGAAAATCCCTTTACGTTATAATCACAACTGTCATTTAACCACGTTTCTGTAAAAAGCAATATATCATGAGAATTAAAGAGATCGATTAGCTCATTTGATAACAGTTTATTATAGGATTTATCACTTTCCTCCTGTATGGCCTAGTGACAACCTTCGCCTGACCTCTGACCCAGGTTTAACTGTGAGGTAGTGCGTGGTGTTCCAGGTGGTGAATTTCGCTGGCTATTTATAGATGTTGACCTCGTCCTCACGTTAGTGTTTATCGACTTTCCCGAGTGATTATTTTTAGAAACACGTGGCCCAGTTATGGAAGGCGATCTCGTTTTAACTGTTTTCCGTGTAGCATGAACTTGCGGCTGTGCCTTTTGTTAACTTTCTTTGGAGTTCACATTTGGAGATTTCGAATTGCTGCGGCTTCTTCTTCCAGTATCCGAGATGGGTGTTTGCTGAGGTAAGTGTACATCCGCTTTAACTACCGTAACACTGTGTTTGGTAGGTATTTCTCGGCGTGGTGTATTTACCGGCAAACGAGTATCACGTGCCGTTTCACTTGTTAAGTTTGCGTTTGTAGAGGTGGCTTGGCCTGGTTTCGGTGTGTTGAAAACGTTGACCTCTGTTGACACATTGCGTGTGTTGTCTATCGCAGCTTCTTTTAAATAGGGGCGAGGATCTCTTTGGTACCGTGAGGTATGCTGGTACTGTTGAGGATCTGCCTTGGTATCCACAACGAAGCCGTCAACCCTGCTCTCTTTTAGTACGCTGTACCAGTCTGGAAAGTGGTCTATTACGAGCCTATCTTGTATATACAGCTTGGCTGGGTACTTTATTTGTATCTTTTGTCGGTTTTCACGGGCTGTCTGTGCTGCGGGTGATTTATAGAGCTGCTTTCTAGCCTCTGCCATCTCATATGGGTAGTCCCTATCTACTCCAAATGCCGATCGTTTCAATTTATATGCCAAATGTATGACGGCGTCGGTGTCACAATAATCCCTGAAACGAACTATAATCGGTCTTTTCGGGTCAAATTGTTGTCCTGGCATAAGTTGCCGTCTAACGGTACCCAGACGATGTGCACGCTCAATGACCATTTCTGACGTGTCAATAGCTAGCTCGTCTTCGATGAAACTTAAAATCAAAGTTTTACAGTCTTTTCTTGAATGTTCAGTAATGCCCCAGAATATCATATTGTTTCTTCTACTTCTAGCCTCTAAGTCTAGGGATTTACAGGATAGCATTTTCAGCTTTCTATCGCTTATATCAATGTGTTCTTCTATAATATTCAATCTCACGTTTGTTTTTGTTACGCAATCTGTTATTCGTCTAATATCGTCTAAGCACTGACCCTGTTTTCTGTCAAACGATTCAAGGGCTGCAGTATTTCTGTTAATTGAGTCAAACATACTCACTAATTTATCTGTTGTTGATAGTCTTGAAAACTGTTCATTGTTTATGCTACCTGTACTATTTTTCTTTCGTTTCGATCGACGATTCTCTGTTGTCCATTGTTGTTCATCGTTTCGCCCGCCATTTTCGAACCGATTACCCGTATTGACTGAATATTCCATCAAATCATCACGTTCACTGTCGATTTCGCTGCTACTGCTGTTGCTACTTACTCCGAACACGATTTCTCTGTTCTCCATTGCTATAATCCTTCGCTAAAAATGTCTAAAACACACCTTTTATTATTTTTTAACCAGAGCGTTTTTTCTACCTTTATGCCGCCATTAACCGGAAGTCAGATATACATTATTATATGATCTAAACACCTGGAATTCACCAACCATTGTTCAGACTATTCTTAGACTTAAACTCAATTACTCACATTTCGTTCACAAATATACCCAAGACCTTCAAAGATAAACAAGCGTATGCAGTTGCTATTCATTAGTATTTACCATATTCATACACAGCATTTTGTTATGAACGTTTATACTTTAAATTTATAGAAATATCTTTGATTGAAATTTTCATACATGGGCTTACGTCTAAGATTATACAATATTGGTTTAAACTGTTATATACCAACAATTGTGTTTTAAAAACTTCGTATGCCGTTTCACTAAGTGATTGTCTAACAAATAAAATAAATTGGACCGCTAATGTTAAGTCTTTGCTGTATAGTCACGGGTATGGATATGTATGGGAGAATCCAGCGAGTGTAAACCCGAAATACTTTTGCAAAGAATTAAAAGTACGGCTAATAGACAATTTTATTCAGAAATGGAAATCGGATATTGCTGAAAATAATGTTTTACTATTTTATAAAAACGTGAAAGTAAACTTCGTTTATGAAACATATTTAGATATTTCTAAATACCGAAAATATCGAAGTGTCATAACACAACTACGCCTCTCATCACACAGGCTGAGAATTGAGACAGGAAGATATGGACCCAATAGAATCGAGAGAAACGAAAAAAAGTGTCAGTTTTGTACCTCTGGTGATATTGAAGACGAGTATCATTTTGTTTTAATTTGTAATAAATATAATGACTTACGAAAACGATATGTGCAACGTTATTTTAGAAGGAATCCATCTGTTTTCAAATTTATTGAACTTTTGCAATCGCAAGATAGTAAACTAGTAAATAATTTGTCACATTATATATTTAATGCTTTTAAATTAAGAAGTAACACGGTCCAAAATTAAAGAAGGACCGTCCTCTGTGTACTTTTGTTTACCTATTTGTGTAAATTGTATATTTGCATTGTTTATTATTTTTCTGACTAGATTTATATATTGTAAACATGTTGTAGACGAGAAACTGTATAGTTTAAGTCTGAATAAAAGTTTGTTCTGTTCTGTTCTGTTCTAAGAATATTCTCAAGAATGGTTGGTGAATTCAAGGCCAGCTGGAAAGGTTTTTGATAAGCGGTTTTAATGCAGATCACTGAACATTAAACTCTTTAAATTCAATCAGAATTTGACATACCCGGACCTTATTTTACTACATATCACCAACTTTAATTAAAGATCTTTAAATACCAAAGCAATGGTTACATGAAATCAAAGTCGAAATCTAAACATAGGTAAATACAAAACTGTATTCGAATCCATTTAGCCTTCAATACATTAATACATTTCTCATAACAGTTTTAAAACAAACTGCAATTTAAAAGATAATTAAAATGAAAATTAAAATCACAAATTAAGTGGTTAAACATAATACCACATACAATTATGACTATGAGATACATTTTTAAAAACATATTGAGATGTAGTAAAGATAATAGTTAAACGATGTCACAGTATATATATGAACACTGCAGCACCTATGCCAACTGGTTTAATTTGAAATTTGGAATTCGAGACTAAATATCAATTTTACAGGATTGTATGTGGATGCAATATTTCTGGAATGAATTACGTTTACTGATAAAGAGAACAGGTATCAATACAAATTAAACAAATAACATGTTTACTTACATGACACTACTGGATAAACAGCTGTACAAGAAACTCTACAACAAACCTGGAGAAAAAACAATTTGGGTTGGCTAACTGTGCTCTTCTATTCTAATACACTTCTTCTTCCATAGTATTGTAATTCCTTAAACTATAGCCATACAATATATTTAATGTTCTTAAAATGTATTGCAAACTGTAATGTGCTGTTTGTCCAAATATGTTGTAGATATACAACTCAAACCGGAAATGTAGCTTTTAAGGAACACAGTGAAGCAAAATCACGCAGCGAAACAATCACGGATAATTAATACGCGATGTATGTGACAACATCATATAATGGTTGATAATATGGCTACCGCTATGGAACGATCAGTAGAAAATGTTGCCTTCTATTGTTAGAGGATATATAGTCCTGCGGGGATTTCTTTATTTACACAGAGTGAGGTTTGGTGCACCCTAGAACCGGCTGTAAAACCCTCTGAGTATCCCAAGGCGGTAGCCTTATTGTCAACCCATTTATGTTTGTGATGTCATATACCTTGCCTTTTATTTATCCTTGTAATTGCTTTTTGTGTCGCCTACGTAGCATGGAAGACACTTAGGGATCATTTTGTCCGTCGTCCGTCGTCTGTCGTCGTCGTCCGTCGTCGTCGTCGTCGTCCGTCACACTTTAACCTGCAACTTAACGTTGGTCATAACTTGAAAAATATATCACATATGTTCATGGAGCTTCACACACATCTTCATCTTAACCTAAGGAATGCTGTTACACATGTCCAATAACTTTGACCTTCATTTTGACAGAGTTATGCCCCCTTTCATAAAACTTTAACCTGCAACCTAACCAGGCTCATAACTAGCCATAAATTAAGACGTATTTGACCTATGTTCATGAAACTTCACACACGTATTCATCTTACCACACATCACAGAATATTGTTACCCATGACCAATAACTCTGATTTTCATTTTGACAGAGTCATGCACCCTTTCAACCTAACCAAGCTCATAACTGGCTATAACTTAAGATGTTTTTGATCTATGTTCATGAAACTTCACACAAATATTCATCATACCACACAGAATATTGTTACCCATGACCAATAACTCTAACTGTGCACCACTTGTCGCAGATTTGTTTTTATTTTGCTCTGAAAGAGATTTCATGTTGAGTCTTTCACCAGATACCCAGGCAGATGTTATTGAACCCTTTAATGACACCTCTCGGTATCTGGATGACATATTGAACATTGACAACCCTTTCTTTCCAACTATGGTTAATAATATTTATCCTAAAGAACTTCAGCTTAACAAATTTTATATATCTGATAATAACGCTTCTTTTCTTGATTTAGATCAATCGATTGAAAATGGTGAAATAATTATCAAAATCTATGACAAGAGATTGGTTTTAATTTTGACATTGTTTATTATCTCAACTTGGATGGGGATGTTCCCTGAGCAACTTCTGATGGGGTGTATGTGTCTCAACTTATTCGTTTTTTAAGAGCTTGTACTCGAGTTGAGGACTTTAATATTCGTAATTTTTGTATAACTAAAAAGCTATTCAATCAGGGTTACCATTACCATAAACTTCGTAAAACCTTTGCTAAATTGTATTATCGTAACCCTGATCTACTTTCCAAATATAAAAGTAATTTAAGGACTCTTCTGCGACAAGGACTTTCACAACCTGACTTCTATGGTGATGGGATTTATAAACTTCGTAAGATTCTTAGTCATGATCACTTTCATACTATCGTTGTTAAACTTGTAAAAAGTTTATCAAAAGAGGTTATGACCCTATCATTTTGCAACGTACTGCATGCTTGGTGGTTGACCCTTTTACAGTTCGCCACTATGCTTTCCTTTTTAATTGTACGATGATCGGACAGGCTGTGGATCCTATGATGACGCCTACCTAAAGCCCATTGGGACGGTGGCGTTTGATGTTTTTCTATGATCTTTCTTGTCGTGCCCTTAATGGTTTAATCTCTTGTTGCTCTGGCTTCTGCCAAGTCATTGAGTACCTTCATTGTGGCTTTCTAGGCTATTGCATTTTTGTAATATATTTACACGAGCATATTTGTGTTTTACTTATATTGCCTATTGATGCTGCCTTGTTGGTTAGAGATTAGATCATGGCGAGGATTTCTTTATTTACACTGTCCTGTTTTAATGGGTTGACAGTAGGGTAAGTGTGAGGTTTGGTGCACCCTAGAACCGGTTTAAACCCCTCAGTGGCATATTTTGCTAGCCCTATTGTCAACCCTTTTGTGTTTGTGATGTCGTTTGCATTTATTGTTACTTTTGCCTTCTTGTTTGGCTGTTTGCCTGTTTGTTTCTGAGTTTTGTGGTTGACTGTCCTCCTTGAATGCTGCTTCCCCTGTCCTATCTTTTTATATTTCTTTCATTTTGACAGAGTTATGCCCTCTTTCATAACACTTTAACCTGTAACCTAACCAGGCTTATAACTAGCCATATTCATGAAACTTCACACATATATTCATCTTACCACACAGAATATTGTTACCCATGATCAATAACTCTGACTTTAATTTTGAAAGAGTTATGCCCCTTTCATAAATCATTATCCTGCAACCTAACCAACCTCATAACTGGCCATAAATTAAGACGTATTTGACCTATGTTCATGAAAATTCACACCCATATTCAACTTACCACGCATAATAGTGTTACCTATGACCAATAATTCTGACTTCATTTCAGCAGAGTTATGCCCCTTTTCTTAAAACTTTAACCTGCAACCTAACCAAGCTTAAAACTGGACATAAATTGATGAGTATTTGACCTATGTTCATGAAACATCACACACATATTCGTGTTAACGGAAGGAACGTCGTTACACATGTCCAATAACTCTGACTTTTATTTTGGCAGAGTTATGCCCCCTTTTCATAAAACATTAACCTGCCACCTAACCTAGCTCAAAACTAGGCAAAATATTGACCACCTGGGGTCATGCAACTTTATACAGTTCTTCCTTATCAATGCAGATGTATGCCCTTTTCATAAACTTTGACATTTTAAAAAAATACTGCTCAATAATTCATGAATGATTGCACCACGTGTTTTTGCAACTTTTTACGTCAAGTTGGTGAAAGAAGGACACGGCAGGCGAAACAAGTGTTCCGTGGAATACCCTTATAGTTGTTCTGTATGAGTGTTTTTGCTTAATGATTAGATCGAGCAAAACATATGTATCTCCTGAACGTTTAACATGAGATCAATCGTTCGAATAACATCAACATTTTAAAACAATGACCAACATCGTGAATTAATACCCTAATCTACAACAGATAAACATTTACTCGATACAAACGTTAACTTCTGTTTGTTGCACTTTACCTTACATTTACATTACCTACATTACACATAACATAACCTCTCATGAACAGACTCAATAAAACTGAGTCTGCTACTTTTATATCTTGTTTGTGTTTGTTGCTTCCAAGGGATCCCCTTTTCAGTATTTATTGTAATTCGTCTACATATTTATATTAATTAAATATCTATGAATATATAAATAAGAATGTGTTTTGACTGTGTTATCTCGTTCGTATATGTAATAGCAACTGGCAATACAATCACCGGGATTTTACTCACACTTGCTTTAATAAATATCAAGTCATAAATCTGATATTCATTGTATACCTATCAATAACATTTATCATGCAGATATGCACTTCTCTGCCTAATAAAGGGGTGACCTAATACATTTTGCTTTATTACGCACTGACCAATAGAGCAAATCTATGCGGAATCCCTCGGCGTTTATTGTACGTAACGTTATCTGACGTCATGCACGTAACGTTGCCTGACGTCATAAAACAAACAAACAACAAAACATGGCGGCGTCCTCGATAAGCCTAACATTGTGAGAAAATAGGTAACAATAGTAATTCATACAGAAAATTTGGATAATCTACATGATAAATAGAATATTATGTCCTAAACAGGTGTTTTGTATTTCACTGTCAGAAAATGAAGATATATAGAGAATATTATGTCAGAGCCTTTTACTATCAAGTTTATTAGGCTCGGCACAAAAACGAAGAATGGCTCGGCAGAGCCTCGCCATTCTTCGTTTTCTAAGAGCCGAGCCATTCTTCGTTTTCTATGCCTCGCCTAATAAACTTGATAGTAAAAGGCACTGACATAATATTCTCTATATATCTTCATTTTCTGACAGTGAAATACAAAACACCTGTATCGCTACTAACATTTTCTGATTAAGTTTCACTATACTACAACAAATGGATTACGGCGTCGTATATGCCGTACGACGTCGGCGTTTACCTGTGTATACAAGACAATCGTGAAAACTCGGACAGTCCCGTCAGTCTTCGGGATCATGCCTCGTGTGTATATTGACGCTTCGGTATGTTAAAAAACTCGACCTGTTTTTTAGCCAGGAGGCAACGGCACAAACAATACTGCACTGTTGCTATATAAACAATATAGCCGTTAGCCACACGTGTTTGATGTATGATTTGCGTTTTATATTTGCTATTTACAATACAGATGCAGGTTTTATCACTGATTTCATGTAAATAAACTTATACATGGAGCAATCGGCTATATTTGCAAAACTTTAAAGATAACTTTGATTTTGAATGCAATGTTTTAGCGGGAATCTGACGCGCGTCATGGCAATATGATGTAACCAATATGGTGACCTTCGATATACATTCGAGTTATGCTTCAAAGAAGTGTACGAGATATTGCGAATGTATACAAACTAGTCTACTATGCTATATCAATGTGTTACACAAGCGTCATTGAAAACGTTACTCTAGTTACCGTCCTATTATGCTTAAAATATATTAACAAAACACATTTACATCTACCTGACTAGAATTCTTAGGTGGTATGTAAAACACACATAGATAACAGATAGCCATATTTATGTAAGCCAAGACATACTTTCAGGGTAACGACGATATTGTATGGATTAAATTAAAGGGTGATTTGTTTTCTTTAAATACGGACTCATTTATTGGTCTTTGCTATGTGGAACCTGATGATAGTAGTCGACAAAGCCGTATTGATTCAAACATTTTTGATAGACTGATTGATTCTCTAAATGACATCGATTATAAACTTTTAAATAAAGGATGTCAGGTGATTTTAACGCGCGAACTTCTATTAATCCAGATTGTGTGGCCGATGATGACAGTTTGCACATGTTGCATCTCATATCAGATTATGTGTCAGACAATTTTATACCACTTTTATACCACGCCTTTCTAAAGATTTAGGTCATACAAATGATAACGGAAATCTCATGTTAGATTTATGTAAAGAGACTGGTCTTCGTATTTAAACGGTCGTTATGGTAGCGATGCAGTGTTGGTAATTACACGTTTGTAGGCCACAGGGGTTGCAGTGTTGTTGATTATATATTAACGTCACAGAACATGTTTAATTACGTTTATACTTTCGATGTCAAAAATCCTAATATTTTGTCAGATAACTGTTATTTCTTTTAGCTTTCAGTAAAAATAATTCAGATTGTAATCTTGTGACACTATCAATTTTAAGTATTCGTGGAAAAATGAATTAAAATCTCATTTTACAGATAGACTTCGGTCAAATGATATTTCGGTAAAGTTGAATACATTACCGGAAACTGTGCAAATGTCTACACATGAAAATGATTTAAATACATGTTTGACGAGTTTTACAGATATTGCTGACGAAGTTGCTTCACCTTTATTTAAAAAGAATTTACAGAATTGTGAAAGAATAACATTTAATAACGATAAATGTAACCAATGGTTCAATGATGACTGTTACAATGCTATACGCCTCTTTCTTAGTGCTTTAAACGCGTATCAGTAGCATTCAAGGAGGACAGTCAACCACAAAACACAGAAACAAACATGGAAACAGACAAACAAGAAGGCAAAAGTAATAATAAAAGTAAACGACATCACAAACACAAAAGGGTTGACAATAGGGCTACCGCCTTGGAACGGTCAGTGGCAAAGTACGCCAAGTTGATTTATTACTAGGATATTCATCCTAACAATAATCATGATCTTTACAAACAGCATCTAATTCATTTACCGGTTCTCCGCTATCAAGTGGATTACCAGGACCGCAATATTTATAACCAGGAAGTGTTAGCCCCTTTTTAGGTAACAGAGGAAGCATAGCTTTATGAATATCAATATTACCACCTTCTGTGTTTTTAACAAACTTTGTTTTAGTAATACCACAAGATGCACAAGTGGCTCTTAACATTTTCTACCATTTTTTGCTAAAACATACTTAGGATCATCATTTTCAGTAACTTTTTTTCTTTTATGCAATAACTCATATATAATATGATTAGATTAAACTTCGTTTACAAAATATGATTTTATGATGTTTTCATTTTCTACTGGTTTGTAAGGCTTTAATAATTTGTAAAGAATATCATACGTACTGTTTCCTTCTTGTAACATTTTAATGAAGAATAGACAGAAATATTCACATAGAACACTTGTTTTATCTTGATACTGAATAGTGTTGTATTTTATATTAGGTATGTACGCTAAAACTTCTTTGGCGGGCTTAGACCAAACGGATCGAAGTAATAATTATCATAGTAACAAGTCCAGTGTGTACCAGGGCCAATATGATCATCAAGATTAATAATACCACATTCTTGTTTATTTTGTTTTGCTACTAATTTGTTTTTGCTGTACACCCCACTGAATTTCTGTATACCTAGCTGCTTAATCCATTTCATTAAATCTAAATTAGAGATAGGTTCATTTTTTTTTTTTTTTTTTTTTTACAAATGGGATACTTCTATATGGTCTAATTTGTGAGTCTACTTGTAAACCATTTCCACGATCAATTCTTAGTCCCTGTCCTCTTCTATCTACTTGCAAACCTTTTCCATTTAAGCCACTAACAAGAGATCCGATCAACGGAATTCCTAATGATGCAAGAAGTCCAAGAAATCCTCCGTCCTGCTGTTGTTTTTTAGTTAGTTTAACAGGGCAGCGACCTTTTGACTTTGCTATTTTATTTTTTTGTGCAGCTGTTAATTTATTTGATGCAAGAAGTGTTTGTTTTTTATCACTAGGAACAGTTGCCGTTTTAGGAACAGTTACCGTTTTATTACTAGAAGCACATGCCAGTACGTCTTGCATTGAGTTCTGCTCAACCCGGGGCTAGAGGGCGTGAGCGGTAGCTAGCATATTTCACTACCGCTCACGAACAGTCTCAATCAAACCGAGACTTCAATATTTCGTATGTGTCGTGCTCGGCCGTTTCCAAAGGTTCATTATCATACTCTTTATTTTGCAGTTGTTAGTTTGTTAGTTTAATAGTGCAGCAACCTTTTGACTTTGCTATTTTATTTTTTTGCGCAGCTGTTAATTTATTTGATTTTAAAAGTGTTTGTTTTTTATCAGCAGGAACAGTTACCATTCCATTTCCAAATATTTTACCAATTCCAGTACTTGCCAGATCACTAAGTGCCCCTGTTGCTAGAGGTCCTAATATCTTTGAAGCAAATTTAGCAACTGTTGGTAAAATTGTTTTAGTTAACAAACCAGCTAATGCGCCTAAAAAGCCTCCATTTTTAGACTGAGACCTCATTTGTGATTTTGATATATTTATATCTAATCCCCGTCCATTAGATTTAGCTTTGTTAATATTGTTAATCTGTGTAGCTGTCAGTGACAAGGGAAAATTCCCAGTTAGTTGGTTATTTTTTAACCTGAGTGTTAATTCGCTCTTGTTCTCATAAGCCTTTGCTAAACTCTGTTTCTGGCCATCTGATAAATTTACTGAATAATTTACGTAAGTCATATATATTATAAGTTAGATTAAACAATAACTAGTTCATTTCCAACCGGTTTCAATAACAACATTTTCCTCGTATAAGACTAAAGCATAAACTTTATATCTACCACCGGGAAGGTTATTTAATTTATATCTTTAATTAGTTGTTTTGGATTAATACTGACCTCATTACCTTTGTAACTTAAATCGAAATATATCATTCCGAAAAGAGTTTTAAAATTACCTACGTTTAGTAAAGTTCCAGTGTTTTTATCATTTTGCTTATAAGAATAATTAATAACATCTTTGAATATTCTGATGACATTATCATAACTATATTGGGTTTCTGGATAATAAACTCCATTTCCAACTTCCAATCTAGCTGATTGTAAATAGCAATTAGCATCAGCAGCATTTAGTTTAAAATATCTAAAAGGTGAGGATTTTGTGTTTGAGAAGAGCTCTTGTTAGTCCTTTGCAAATACACAAAAACGTGTTTGGGATTTTTAACACCAGCTGTTATACTAAATACGGTTTGAGGTAGTAGAGAACTTCCGCTTTCTTGTATCATTTCACGAAGATAAGTCCATCTTGTTGATGTCATATGATTTGTCATTACGTAACTTAAACCATCTGAGTTAAATATCATTCTGGGTATCCACAAAACTAATTTATTAATAGCTACTCGACCATCATCACCACCAACTTTGAAAATTAGCACATTATCATCTGTCAGTTGCAAGCTGATTTGAATCTGACTAGGAGGAAGCATGTTTGTTTCTAAACCTCCAAAGAAGGAATATTTGTTTAATGGGATTATGGAGTGAACTTTTTGATTAGTTATGATTAAAGCATGACGAATCGCAAATCCTGAATTATAACCAGCTTGATCATTTCCAGATTCTGCAATATCTTTATTGTCTAAATAAAGTATTCATTTGTTGCAGTTGTCTTTGCATAGTCATCAGAAATTTCAAGCAAGCTTTTGACATTAACAAATCTGTGCAGATTATTTCCATCAGAAATTGTTTTTCCATTTTGCCTTACTTGCATTTGATCAATCAGCGAAGCCGCATCATTAATTAGAGCAATTTCATCGGCGGCTACAAAAGCAGCTCCATCGAGAAGCTTGTTTACTTGAAAACTGATTTCAACATATGCGTTATACCAATCAAAGTAAGAACTTCTGTCACTTAACGTAAATTGTAACGTAAATTGGTAAATCACTGGCGGCTGGAGGTAATCTTGAAACTGTTGATTTTGATAGATACTGCAAATATCATGTAAAAATAAGTCAGATGGTAGATAATAGAAAAATGATTTTGGAGATACTTAGACATTCTTCTGGATAATAAAATAGATGCTCTCTTGGACGAGGTTACTAATGAGGACATCGATGAACATGTTTATAAAGATACCGATGAGGATGCTGATGAGGACGCCGATGAGGATAAAAATATTATTTTTTTATTTAATCAATTAATTAATAGGGGCTTAAAAAAATAATCTCATGTAATAATATATAATGAGTATCCGAGAAATTGAAAAATCCCCAAAACAGTATAGCAAGGTTTTTAAAGTAAATGTTGTCAGTAATGATCCGCTCAGACAACTACAAAAAACACAATCAAGTGTTGTGACATTTCTTAAAAAAGAACAAAGAAAAACTGGTTGCTTTAAATTAAGTGCTAATATAAAACTTACTTTAACAAAAAGAGTACCAGATGACAAAGGAAACGGTTGGGTAACCACATACAAAACAGCTTACTTTAATTCTAAAGCGGCAACAATATTAACCGAAAATGAAATAGTAGAGGCTCTAAATAAAGCACGTCAGGAAATTATAAGAAGGGTCTGAACTTGGGTTCAGCAGGGAAGTGGTTGGGTAACTGAAAAACTAGACGTACATTACATACATCGAATAAAGTATACACCTTTGCGAGGTAGCTCTTATTTAAATTTACCAAAAGAACTGCAACACCACAAAAAAGGTTTAATAAATAAAAAAAATTAAAAAGATAACGAATGCTTTAGACGGTGCCATTTGGCTTATAAATTCCCTGTCAATAATAAGAAATATAAAAAGATCGGACAGGGAAAGTAGCATTCAAGGAGGACAGTAAACCACAAAACACAGAAACAAACACGCAAACAGACAAACAAGAAGGCAAAAGCAATAATAAATGCAAACGACATCACAAACACAAAAAGGGTTGACAATAGGGCTACCGCCTTGGAACGGTCAGTGGCAAAGTAGGCCACAGGGGGTTTCAACCGGTTCTAGGGTGCACCAAACCTCACACTTACCCTACTGTCATCCCATTAAAACAGGACAGTGTAAATAAAGAAATCCCCGCCATGATCTAATCTTTAACCAACAAGGCAGCATCAATAGGCAATATAAGTAAAACACAAATATGCTCGTGTAAATATAATACAAAAAAACAATAGCATAGAAAGCCACAATGAAGGTATTCAATGACTTTGCAGAAGCCAGAGCAGTAAGAGAATAAACATTAAGGGCACGACAAGAAAGATCATGGACAAACATCAAACGCCACCGTCCCAATGGGCTTTAGGTAGGCGTCATCATAGGGTCCACAGCCTGTCCGGTCATCGTACAATTAAAGAGGAAAGCATAGTGGCGAACTGTAAAAGGGTCCACCACCAAGCATGCAGTACGTTGCAAAATGATAGGGTCATAACCTCTTTTGATAAACTTTTTAACAAGTTTAACAAAGATAGTATGAAAGTGATCATGACCTAGAATCTTACGAAGTTTATAAATCATATCACCATAGAAGTCAGGTTGTGATAGTCCTTGTCGCAGAAGAGTCCTTAAATTACTTTTATATTTGGAAAGAAGATCAGGGTTACGATAATACAATTTTGCAAAGGTTTTACGAAGTTTATGGTAACGGTAACCCTGATTGAGTAACTTTTAAATAAACCACAAATAATAACAAAGTACAAAAATCATATTGGTGATCTTGATTACAAAGGAATTACATTTCCTGTTACTATCAAACAAATCCCAAAAATAGAAAAACAAAACAACATTTGTTTTAACATAAAAAAGTTTACCCTTTGTGCATATCAAAAAATAAAGCAAAAGAATCGTGTGATATGCTTTTGATTACTGAAAAGAAAAAAATCATTACGTGTGGATAAAAAACTTTAACAGTTTGATGTATAATCAAACAGCAAACAAGGAAAAAAAATGGTTTTGTAAAACATGTCTACAATGCTTTACATTAGAAAGGGTGTTAAAGAAGCATGAGTCTGATTGTCTTTCACTTAACGGAAAACAAGTAATAAAATGCCAAACAAAGATGAAAAAGTTAAGTTTAAAAACTACGACAGACAGCTAATGGTTCCGTTTGTTATATATGCTGATTTTGAAGCAGTAACCGAAAGTATTTCTTCAGTATTAAACAATCCTAAAAAGTCACATACAGAAGCATATCAAAAGCATACTGATTGCAGTTATTGGTATAAGGTTGTTTGTTGTTATGATGATCAATATTCAAAACCAGTTGTAACGTACAGAGGACCAAATGCTTTTTACACGTTTTAAGAAAAAATGATAGAAGAAGAAAAGTGCTTTTAAAAAAACTATAAATGCACATTTTAAGAAAGATTTGGTGATGTCGATGGAAGAAGAAGCTAGATTTCAAAAATCTAAATCATGCCATATTTGCGGTAATGGTTTTGTAACAACTCGCAAAAAAGGTGACGCAGGTCAAACAGTGGCATACAAAAACTCCATCAGAAAAGTTAGAGATCATTGTCATATAACCGGAAAGTGCAGAGGAAGCGCTCATGACATATGTAATATTAATTTCAAACTAACTAAAAAAATACCTGTTGTGTTTCATAACTTGAGAGGATATGACTCTCACTTCATAATGCAACACATCGGAAAGTTTAAACAAAACATAAATGTTATACCGAATAACATGGAAAAGTATATGGCTTTCATGTAAGGAAAAAGTTTAGTGTTTATTGTTAAAAAACATCCCTTCGTTTCAATACATATCTCAAGAATATAGCGGCAAAAAGTTAGATTTACTAAAAAAAAGATGTTTATCCTTATGATTATATGAACAGATTTGAACGTTTTAAGGAAGCTAACTTACCCAGTAAAAAAAGCTTTTATTCTCAATTAAATGATGAGCATATTTCAGATGTGGATTAAGATCACGCTAAAAAAATTGGGAAAACATTCAAGATTAAAATATGAGAGAATATCATGATCTGTATCTTAAGACTGATGTGCTGCTGCTTGCAGACATTTTTGAAAACTTTAGAAAAATGTGTATTGAGTATTACAAATTAGATCCTTGTCATTACTTCAGTAGTCCTGGTTTAGCTTGGGATGCATGCCTTAAGATGACTGGTATCCAACTCGACTTAATAACTGATACTGATCAATATTTGTTTGTGGGAAAAGGATTAAGAGGTGGTACGAGTTATATTGCAAATATATATTCAAAGGCTAACAATAAATATATGAAAAACTACGACAAGAAAAAAGAAAGCAAGTACATAATATATATTGATGCTAATAACTTGTATGGGTGGGCCATGTGTCAACCGTTACCTACTGGCAACTTCAAGTGGGTTAACAAGATTGAAAAACGAAAATCAAATTACATTGTTGAGTGTGATATCGAGTATCCTGAGAAACTGCATGACACGCATAATGATTATCCTCTCGCCCCGGAATGTTTAAATATCAAAGATGAGTGGTTGTCACACTATTGTAAACATTTAAAACAAAAGTTTAATTTAGGACATTGCAATGTTAATAAACTTGTTACGACGTTGAAAAATAAAGAAAAGTATGTTGTGCATTTTAGAAACCTATAATTGTATACAAAGCTTGGATTGAAGGTAACAAAAATACACCGAATACTACAGTTTCACGAGTCAGAGTGATTGAAGATATACATAGACTTTAATACTGCCAAGAGAACAGCTGGTAAAAATGCTTTTGAAAAGTATTTTTTCAAACTGATGAACAATTCAGTTTTTGGTAAAACTATGGAAAATTTGAGAAAAAGAATTAATGTTAAATTGACTCACGACGAGGAGGTTCTCTTAAAATATGCAGCAATACCTTCATTTATTTCTTGTAAAATGTTTAATGAAAACGTATTTGCCATAAACAGAATAAAAGAACGATTAGTTTTAAATCGTCCTTGTTATGTTGGCATTTGTCAAAATATTTGATGTATGATTTCCATTACAACTATATCAAAAACAAATATGATGAAAAAGCTAAGTTATTATTTACTGATACCGATTCCTTGTGTTATGAAATAAAAACAAAAGATGTGTATGCAGACTTTTACAAGGATAAAGAACTTTTTGATAATTGTGATTATGATCCAAAAAGTAAGTTTCATTTTAATGATAATAAAAAGGTTATTGGCAAGATGAAAGATGAAACGTGTGGCATACCTATTGTTGAATATGTTGGACTACGAAGTAAACTACATTGTATATGTTAGATAATGAGGTTAGTACAAAGAAATGTAAGGGTATTAAAATGTGTGTTGTTAAAAAAAATATAACGCATGATGATTACAAAAATATTTTGTTTACGGCAACAGAAGCTCACCATGAGATGAAAGTTATTAGATCACAAAAGCATAACATAAGCAGCTATGCAATACATAAAAAAGTTTAGCAGCTTATGATGATAAACGGTACATACTAGATAATGGACAAGATACATTAGCATACAAGTAAAATACTCCATGGTAAAAAATGATATGCAGAGCGATGATGAAGACTACTGTCCGGTTCCGGCTGACTTTGCTTAACGAGTTGCAAATGTTTTAGTTATTTACAAAATTAATAGATACTGGGGGTACTGGTAACGTTCTTCCTAAGCGAAGGGCAATCAAGCTGGTATAGTTGTGTGGGGGTCTGGCAGCAGGCATGGCATCGTCATTTGGCGTTTGTAAATGTTTGTGTTAAGGGCAACTGGAGGCAACTTGATAACTGCTTTGATTGTTTTGTCGCGAGGGAAAAACTGACCCTATACCCCCAGTATCTATACTACTCGTATCGTTTAAATAAATGTGACGAAACCAGAAAGAAAATGGTCTCTGCTAGATCGGAATATAAAATTATTTTGTGAATAAGTAGATATAAATTATGATACATTGCAAACTTCAAAAATTGTAGAAGCTCGGCTTAAAAATGCTAAATCCTACTGGAATCTGCTTAAAACTGCATCTGGTGTAAAGAAATCGAACATATCACTATCGTCTTATGAACAATACTTTAAGTCAATAATCCTCTGGATCCATTTTTTATACCTGATGATGATATTTTATATTTCGTTGAAAGGTATGAAAAAATAAATTCAGTATTATGTTTGATGAATTAAATGTTGAATTTACAGAAGAAGACATTTTAAAATCGATAAATCAGTTAAAATCTAAACGCTCAGCTGGGCCAGATATGATTTTAAATGGGTTTCTAATACATGGTAAAAATACGTTATTGCCTACTATTCGATTACTATTTAATAAACCGTTTGACATTGGATATTTCCGAGATACTTGGTCAGAAGGTTACGTTATTCCATTGCACAAAAAGGGTAGAAAAACCTATGTTGATAACTATAGAGGTATTACGTTGTTAAGCTGTTTAGGGAAACATTTTACTCGTGTTCTTAATAAGATATCGATAATGTGTTTGTGCTACATGGTTTAATTATACATATTCTAAATCAAGGTAAACGCCTGTATTGTGCCATTTTTTATTTCTCTAAAGCTGTTGATTATGTGGTTAGAGATAATCTATGGTATAAACTTGTTCCATTAGGTCTGCGTGTGAAAATACTAAATATCATAATATCAATCAACACTGCTGTGAAATCAAGAGTTAAGTGCCAGTCACATTGGCCTTACGACTTTTTGCGATCAAGAAAATGAAGAAAATCGCAATTGATCGCAGAAAATCGTGCAGTAAGCCGTATGCAGTCGCAGGCGATCGCAGATATTCGTACAACCAAAATCGGTCGCAGCAAGGTGTTTGAACATGCACAAAAACCTTGTTGCGACCGAAGTGATCGCAAGAGGTCGCAAGCAGTCGTGCTACTTGCTGCACGACCTGTTGCATGCTGTCGTGTACGATCGCAGATGATCGCAAGACTTTTTGGTCTCCGCCCCCTCGCACGACGAGCTGCTACCGATTGCACGACCTGTTGCACTTCCGTGCGATTGTTCGTGCAATAGCTCGTGCACGTTCACGACATGTGGTACGGGAAGTAGTGAAATATCACGACCTCTTTGCGATCGGCAGGCCAGTTGCAGAATTTAAATATATATTTATATTGTAATTATTATTTATTTATTAAAATAGTCAGTGTACTTACTTAATTAAAAATACAAATCAACTATAACCTTAGAAAATAGCATTTCATGAAATATTAAAACAGTCTTTCGTTGAATGTCAAGTTGCAATTAACATAATACATCTATGAAACGTTTATTTTCTGTATACATAAAGGAGAAAAAATAGTTTTGACTTGATTTTCTATATTTAATAAATATTATTAGGAACCGAAGAGCCACAGGCAGGTCACACAGGAGGTGGAGTGATATGTGTGTATCTGAAGATCAGCTGAAAGCAGAGAACAAAAACACACCCGCAAGATTGCAGACTCGGGTTTATTGTGTCTGTTTTTCCGACACCCTGGCTTTGAGGCCCCGGTTTTAGCAGCACTCATATATCTGCTTCTACCTCGCATTTTATGAACAATTTCCCGAACTTCGGGATTATAAAAATCGCCGAACTAAACAGCCTCTCCCGCATTTTCTCCGTGGTATCGTACCCCAGGTTACCCCACAACCTAGAGGTTCGAACTTCAACTGAACAGGACCGCCATGGAGTTCCCTCCATATACATGTATATTATGTATACACCAGAGTGTCCATAACGACCGTTAGAATGGTTTGCACGGGTTGCAGTAGGTGTTAAAATAATTGAAAATAACGAAATATCCTAACTTTGATTATCTGCCGGGCCCCTAGCAACCGAGGGGCAGGGTGTGGTGTGGGGGGGGGGGGTTGCTAAGGGGTGTTGTTTTATATGTACTCGTAGCTTTGACCCCAGGGATGAGATCCGGACTTGGATCGGACTTACAGGTCAAGGTTATATGTCAGCACGGGTTACGTAAGCTCTTAGAACGATTGAAAAGTGACCGCACTAACTAATTATCCTATTTTATAGTATAGGACTATTTGATTATCTGCCCCTAGCAACCGATGGGGTGCTGCTAAGGGGGTTGTTGTATATGTACTCGTAGCTTAGACTCCTGGGGTGTGATGCAGACTGGGTTCCGACTTATAGGTCAATGTTATATGTCAGCACGGCTTGCAGAAGCTGTTAGAGTGATTGAAAAATAACGAAGTATCCTAAATTTAAAGTACCAGCCTTGACTATCTGCCCGTAGCAACCGAGGAGGTGTTGCTAAGAGGGTTGTTTTATATGTACACGAAGCTTAGACCCCAGGGGTGAGAACCAGACTGGGTTCGAACTTATATGTCAAGGTTATAAATTATGTCAGCACGGATTGCATAAACTCTTAGAACGATTGAAAAGTGACCGCACTAACTTTATGTATAGGACTATTTGATTATCTGTCCATAGCAACCGAGTGGGTGTTGCTAAGGGGGTTGTTGTATATGTACTCGTAGCTTAGACCCCTGGGGTGAGATCCAGACTGGGTTCCGACTTATAGGTCAAGGTTATATGTTAGCACGGGTTGCAGACGTTCTTAGAAAGCTTAAAAACAAACCTTTTTATTGAAAGTGGCCTGAGGTTCGAACCTTAACCACACGGTCATGGTTAGCCGGGACCCGAACGAGGGCAAGGTGTCTGGTCTTAGGACCTAGGGTCGGACCCGGACTAAATTCGGACTTATTGGTCATTTGTGCACTTAAACTCGTGCATTGAAATTTATAAATCTTTATGAAGTATTGGTATGTTTATAAGTCGGAACCCAGTCTGATGGAGAATGGCTTTGTGGGTTCGACCCCCGCTACGATCAACCGACTCTTTATGGGAAAGAAACTTGGTGGTTTTTGTTTTATACTGGTACTTCCAACGAACATTGGTTCGGAAAATATGTATCTGTAAATAACTGTATGCATTCAAAGTTTATTTTTGTAGAATTAAATTATCATTTATCTTCCTAATCACTTTATTTCTCTCCCGTATGTATTCCCATATTTATGCGGATTTTAGCTATCATATATCGTCACTTTAAAAATATTTATCTCCAATATGTATTCACTTTTCATTACAACGGCATTCGACGCGAAAACGTGCAATTGAGACAACTAGACAGTTGAACGCAGGAGATATTTCTGTTCCGTGCTTTGGTTGCATCCTGATATGGTTGAGTATTATAATACTAGGGCTAAGACACAAATGACAAGTTGTTTTATGTATTTGAATAGCAAATAATATTTTCTGTAATTCTGTAATTCCTAAGACTCCCACATTAAATGTTCACACCAGGCCACACCTCCAAATAAAACGACCGATCACACAACCGATTGCAACAGGCTGGGAATACTCGCAGCTATTTCCGATTACTCGCACTACCCGTCACAAGTAGTCGTGCTGCTGGCTGCAAAATTCTGCAAGTGATTGCAGGTAGTCGTACGACAATTCAAAAGCAATCGTACGATATGTCTAAAATCGTTGGGACCACACCCACGATTGCTACAGCCATTTGTTATGCGATCAGTCTTTTCAGTGCTCGGAGTGTGACTGCAACTTCTGCGATTGACCCCGACATTCTCGCGATTATCCCGGTCTGCGACTGGGGGAAATCGCAAGCGATCGCAACTCAGTATGACTGAGGCATTAAATACTGTAATAAATTAAGTAATGAGCTTGTACGTTCACTGGGAGTGCGACAAGGAGAATATTTATCACCTCTATTGTTTTTACTATTTATAAATGATATAGAAGACGACTTTGTACGTAAAGGATACCAACGTTTAGATATTGATACATATAAATTATTTATGCTTTTATATGCGGATGATATTGTTCTTTTCTCTGAATTTTCAGATGCTTTACAAAGTGGGTTAAATGTTATGTTTGAATACTGTGAAAGATGGAAATTAAAGGTAAACATATCAAAATCTAAAGTTATGATTTTTAAGAAAGGAGGTCAATTACCCAGGAACTTAGTATTTTCATATAACGGAAGTATATTAGAAATTGCAAATAAATGTGTTTACCTGGGAATTGTATTCACAACAGGTGAGTATTTTGCAGCAGCTCAAATAGCATTGGCGGGGCAAAGTCAGAAAGCAGTTTTTAAAATATAGAACTATTTACATAAATTCATATGAAAGATTATATTTCCATAATTAGCATAGTTATTTATATATATAGACATGTTTTAATTTATATAATTTTTGTAAGTACTGTATTAATATATTTGTGTATGAGTATACATGTATGTGAGTATGTATTTAAGGGTTTAAGTGTGTTTGTGCGCGGATAAGTTTGAGGCAAAATATTAAGTAGATGCAAGGTTTGGGAGCATAGCAAGTTTGTTGTAATTAATATTTCATTAAAATTACTGTTGAGTTTGTCTTCGTGACGTATATATACCACAATATTTATTTACTTTAGTTCTGTGACGTTAACGGTTTAAAAAGTGACGTCATGTAACGTGGCGCTTCCAACGGATGAAAATTACCCCTGGAATTAATGGAACAGTATTTTACCGTGTTGTCTCTCTTCTTTGTGTATATGAAAGATTGCGCAGGTCGTGTTAGAATTATCCATAAAGCGACCAGTAATTATACTACTAATTTGTAGTCGGGACATGTTTACAGTATCCACACTGCACTAAACAAACGCTAGTGTGAATGTCAATAAAAACTGAAAAGAGGATCCATTGGAAGCAAAACACAAACAAGAGACAAATAGCAGACTCGGTTTTATTAAGTCTGTTTATGAGTGATAGTATATATGAGACGTATATACTGTAACTTAGGTTTATTTTCAACCTAAGCATACTCATTTTAAGCATCACTGAAAGTACAAACACCACCCAACCCCTCCCGACTCCGTATTTACATTTGCACGAATATTCGTTCGGTTATTATCTAACCAGGTCATACGGACGTATAATTGTCTGATTTTGTTAAAGGGAAACACGGCAATCTTGATTTTTTAAAAACTCATGGCGTTCCGTTAGTTTTTCTCGTAAAATGCATTTGTTCAATCATTAATATCAATTGTCAGAATAGTTCAAAGCAAATTGTTTTTACATATTATTGACTTTTGATAATATTGCACCAATAATATATTTTAAAAATGTGTAGAATAATGAAGGAAACAGATTTTTCATTTTTTTATTTAATTACATGCAAGCAGTTTTAAAGTCAAAATGATACATGCTTAATAAATCGCTGTACTAATTGTAATACCTGATATAAAACTCAAGATTTCCATGTGTCCCTTTAACATACAAGTTTTCATGTGCTCACTTTTTAATATCCACTAACCAATTATAATCAATCATCAACTGAACTGGAACCGACGACTGATTGTGAATGTTGACTGATTGCCCTTTACAACTTATTGATAACTTTGATGGGATTTTAGCGCGTGTTGTTCCTATAATCACAATTTTGAATATAGTATTACACATCTCTATAGAACATTCAGCACCTGATGCTTCGGAAGCCTTTCAGACGTACGAACTAGAACGTAACAAGATAATGGAAACAAATTACCATATAGATAGATCGATATATCTCATCTTAATGCCATGTATGCTGTGCTTTCAATCCGTCAGGAATGATATAATTTCTACCTGGGTCGTCCACCCTAGGAAACACATTATCTGGTTTAATTTTAATATGCTATCACTCCACTGTTAATTAGAATCATACAGACACCCATACAGTCAAGTGTGTCCGAGAATCTCAATTGCTATAGTTTTTACTTTTGAAACGTTTCATCACATTTTACTTTGGAAATGACTTTAAGTGTGCAATACAAACTAATAATTTTAGTGATATTTAGTTACTTTGGATTCGTTTATAATAAAACATCTATTTACACAGAAATTCAATCTATAAGCGGCCACATCAGTTCGACCGCCAAAATAATCGACCACAGCCTCCACGATGGACCAAAATTATGTGCACGCCTCTGTCATCGCCTGGAAGAATGCGTTTCATTTTTTGAAAATGCCGGTACTGGAATGTGTCGTCTGTTATCAGAAGTTTTAAACTTTCAGACAGAAGATTTGCTTTCAGAAGTTGGGTGGAACTATTACGGTGAGAAGTGTCAGATATTGTTTATATTTACTTAGTCAAATAATTCCAGGAATGGACACGTCACAAGTATAATACAGACGAATATAAGATTTAATAACAATTCTTAGAATTGAGTTTCCTATAATTATTAAGTTATTTTCCCTTGTTTTATTTACGTTGATCACCAAAGCAATAGAATTTGGGTAATAAATGAGATTCTTTAATTAACTTCAGTAAAGAGGTAGATATAAATCCTATTTTTTTGTTGTTGAGATTTTAAATGTATGTTTATGCCAAGTTGTTTTCTTAAAATAGAGTGAGTAAATGATTAAAAAGATAAAACTCTCCATTCAAACAGGTTTTAACAATGTAAAGCATTTATTAGTTGTGTTAATTAAAAGTTTCATTTTCTCAATCAAGCACTTTATGAGAGACTACCAGGTACTTTAATTTTCAATTAAACAATCTTATTTTAATTCTTGATAAACCTTTTCAGCAATTTCCAAATGCAAATTGGACGAAGGATATATCTTCGACATTTCCTCCAACTTGTGCTACAAATACTTTAAGGAAGCATTGACAGTAGCTGATGCGACAAACACGTGTCAACAAGATGGCGGATGCCTTCTTCGCATACAGACCGAGGCGCAACAGAATCATATCTCACAGTACCTAGGTAAGAGTATTAATGATTTAATTATGTCATCATAATAGGCCATGAGTCATACACTTCCATGATAGCAGTGCTAACACGATAGCTGATTAGAGTGATCTCCCCCTTTTAAATCAGGTTTCTTTAAACAATCGTTTTTGCTGAAACTGCAAGAGCTAAAGGTCTAATAAAAGAAATCTTCTTCTTTAAAAATGTAAGAGACAGAGGTCTCATATTATGCATGTAGCATAAGCTTATGGTCCATTAACAAGTTTGTTAAAATGTTGACCCTGGGATCATATTTGGCTCCGCCCCATGGGTCATACATTTACATAGTCATATAGAAAACATCTTTAAAAACTCTTCTTTGAAAAAACAAGACTCAGAGGTCTACTATTTTGAATGTTGTATCAGCTTATGGATCTCTACCAATTTTGTTAAAATCATGACGCTGTGGTCAAATACGGCCCTGTCCTGTGGTCACAGATTTACAAAGTTTTAGAAAGTCCATAAAACTATTCTTCTCTGAAACGTGTTACAAGAGCTAGCGGTATAATACTATGCACATAGCATAAGAGTATCGATCTCTACGAGTTTTGTTCAAATGGTGATCCTATGGTCAAATTTCGCCCAGTCCCGGGGATCACACTTTGACATAGCGCTATATAGGAACATTTATAAACATCTTTTTCTCTGAAACTACAAGATATAGAGGTATAATAAGCTGCCTGTAGATTAAGATTATTATCCTCTAACAAGTTATTTAAACGGGGGTCACACTACTGCATTGAATTATATAGGAAATCCTATTAAAACATCTTACCTGATAATTCAAAAGCTAAATAATATTTCGCATGTATCATAAGCTTATCTACCTAGTTTGTTCAAATGGTAACAATGGGGTCAAATATAGTGGTCACCGTTTTACAGATTTATACACAGAATTTGTTGTTATTTCTTAAGAACATGAGAGCCGGTGGCTATCTTGTTTATGGCTTGAAGTTGTAACACTTAAATGAAATACCTGCAAATTTAAGTTGAAGCTAACTGCAATATATAAATAATGTGACTTTTGAAAAGGTATTTCATTATAAACACTGAACCATGTTTACAAATAAATCCACGAACTAAAATCACAAAGTAGCTAGACCACCCCTTTTCAACTCATGACAAACCAAAAAAGAAAGAAGAGAAGATGGCATTTACTGTTAAACTGTTTATTTGTTTAGATGTTTGCAATACAAATGTGCGCTAGTAGCACCTGAATGTCAGACACCATGAGCTTTTAGAGTATACATCTGTAAATGTAACCGTGATCACTAAATGTGAACTCTCCCGATGCACTTTGTACCGATCCTTATCTGGAAGCGTTTAAATAAGTGCTATCTTATATTGTATGCTATATTGCTATATTAATATGTATTATTTAAATGAGATACTATGTACTGAGTATTCTTAATTGTCTTTCATTATACCAAAGCCTTAATTGCCAATATTTTCAAAACAGCAATGAGCTGGGCATCCAAAAGTTGCAACTGGACATACATGAACTTGATGCTAACTTGCTAGATAAGAGTGACCGTTGTGAACCCAGCTTCTTGGATATAACCTTAATGAAGGATTAACATTTTAGAATTACTAGTACTGCACAGATATTTTTCTTTTGTTGCACGCATCTTTATAAGCTTCATATTAAATTCGCTGGAACGGCAGCTACTCTTATATTTTTTTCATAATTGCACATGGTAAGGTAGCAATGAACAGTTTCTTTGAGTTTTTCACTTTGATAACTCAATCTTATAACACATGGTAGCAGTGCACAGTTTATCTGTGTTGTTTGTATGGTGTTAACGTCATTTTCAACACATGTAAGGTTATATATGATTGTCGTTTCTTTTGTGTTGGAGGCAGACCATCCACTTTTCCTGGGTAGAACCAGTACTGTACACTCCCACCATCCGTAAGAATCGACACTTCCTCACTTACAAGTCGAGCTCCCAGTGGCATTCGAACCGCAGCGGTGAGAGGTGAAGGTTTACAACGCAACGTCGATAACCATTCGGCCACGGAGACGCTTTATTGTGTTGTAATGCACGCTAACGCACATGCTTTCCTTGTACACATGTGAATACTTTTTTCTTGTGGCACAGTGCTGTTGTGTACTTCTAGTATGTCGTGCTACAAGGGAGAATATGTAATCAATATGTAACGAATGTAAAGGATTTTGACCAGAAACAAGCGAGGTCGTCCACATTGATTCAAAATGTGTGGTAGGAAGAACTGATGGAAAAAAATGGGAAGAAAGTGTCTGGTAAGAAAAAACGGTCGTGGCATGTTAACGTCTTCGTGACAACATGTTTTATATTTTGTTGAATATTGTTTTAATACACGTGACTTGATATGTTATTATGTTAAACTTTATTCCGAGTTCCTACCCAGATATAACGCTTTTTTCTCTCGGCAGTTATTTTACGATTGCGTAAACCCTTGCTTGTTTCTATTTTATGCTTGTTTCTATTTTATTTGCTCATTTGATTTAGTCTGTGGTACAGTGAGGACTTACGGTGCCATTGCCTTGGGGTGCTGCGCTTTCTCATTTATATATTAACACTAGTTTGCAAAATTTTGAATAAAGTTATTTTCGTTTAGAATCCCAAGAGGTTATCCGAGCCTTCTCTGACCCTAAAAGCCTTTTTTAATTTTTTTTGCGGCTTTATAGGGTCAGAGGAACTCCTATAGTGCAAACCGGGGGATTACTACAAACGCACAGTCATGCACTTTCAACGATGTTTGCGGTGTCGGGTCGATTTTTTACGATTAATTTAACTCAACAGATCGATCAATTAAAGTTTATTATACCAAGTTGCAATGATAAAACTGCACCTTTATCGATGGTAGTGACACAATACAACATTTATGTTTTGAAGTACACTTTTATTTACTATATCCGCCATATTGTCATTTTGCATATTAATTAAATTCCCGTGATATTCTCGCGAGAGGTGAAGGCATTAATTTTCCCCACATCAAATAAGTCCGCTATCGAGTGACAGCATCGGAGGATTTTTGGAGTGGAACGAACTCTTCTCGGAGCAAAATTAGGGTCTAAACTTTAAAGATAAACTATTGGAATTACTAGTGCCAAAACGAAAAGTTGGTCACAATTTTGAAATTGTTTGAATTTTGCGGAAAATATTATCGGCGCATCGGTCACGATCACGTGACATTTGACCTGAATAATAACAAATGATGGAAATTTAATATTTTTGAACTTCGTCTGAAAAGGTTACAACTTTATTAAGGTTAATAAAACAAAGATTTCGGTTCAGATAGGTAAATAAATACATTGATAATCAGTTTATATGCCTGAAATGTTAATCCAATGAATACTTACATAGATATATTGATTTAAAACCAAGAGGGTAGCGCCTCGCCCTCACGGGAGAGGAGATCCCCGTGTTTTTACTATAGGAGTTCCTCTGACCGTACACAGTCAGATGAAATATAAAAAATCGTAAAAAGGGCTGGTAAGGTCAGAGAAGGCTCGGATTACCCAAGAGGTTGTTCAATCATCGCACAAGGGAGCATTGAAGCCTAGTGACCGACTGTAGAGGGGTCAATCACTAAACATTAAGTGCGTTGCAATATTAAAGGGTCGTATCCTTTTCTGACGAATTTCCTGATTCCAGTTTATTGACCACATCTCCATCTCCATAAAATAAAGTTTGTGATATTCCTAGTCGTAGCAATGTTTTAAAGTTGGTGTTGTACTTCTCGAGTAGGTTTTCGTTATGGCGATAGAACTTTGAGAAGATCTGCGTAGTTTGTGAAAACCTTTCTGATGACGTTTACCTGCAAATCGATCCTTAACATCATTACAAGCCCTAGTAAAACGAATGAGCTGGGAGATATATACCTCGCATGATGTAGCACGAGGTACATCCCCATCCAAATGTGAATAGTTTACGATGTCAAAGTTAAAGTCATCTCTCTTATCACATATTTTAGTGTGTATGAAATCATCATTTATATCAGATTCTTCTGTTAGTTAATGTTGTTTGAAATGCGTGTATTTGGATGACTGATTTCTTCAAATGCTACACTCGTGTTTGACTTTTGCGTCCATTTGTTTTTGTACAACATCTACTTTCATTTTTATACACATGTTTGTTCTTTTTAAAATACGTTATGATACATTACGTGTATATTTCAGTACGTATTGGTCTGACGGAGAATCCAACAATATCTGGCAGCAGGTCTGACGCTGACAGTCCTTGGTTTTATGAAGATGCCACACCAATCGTATACTTCTCGTGGGCAACAACATCCCAGAAAGCCGAACCGTTAAATGGCAGACATTGTGTGAAACTGAAGTGGCAACAGCATTTTAGATGGGGCGCTGCACGGTGTAACAGACACAATCACTTTATATGTGGAATCCTGGTTTACGAGTAGTTGTCTGCGAATTATTTAGAATAGTATCTTAAGCTGAAAGTCATGAAAACGTTCACTTTGTCAAAACAAACATGTACAGTAACCAGGCCAGATTTTAATGCGAGGCAGACATGTCAGAATTGTCGTCTGTTTTACTTGATCGTTATTTCGTCTGTTATTATTGATACTTTATTTAGTTCCATTATATAACAACATTTTGCCGTTAGGAGCTGAGAATTAAAAGTCAAACACCTACACTAACTCAACAGTCACATTTATTTTACATGTATTATTAAATGAAAATGAAATAAGTCCAGCACCAAAGATCACGCTTAAACGCGTGCACACACATAGGCACGCACATTCACACAGAAGAACACACATGAACACATACAGCTGGAGTAACACTATACCACAATACCTTTATTCTATGATGGGGAATAACATGTTAACAACATGCGTTTTTCTGTGTCGACTTTGGACACTATCTGTCCTAGGCCGAAGAGAATATCAATACATTTGAGCCGCACCTTATGAAAATCGTCAACCTGGTCGCAAACATGCATAACTCAGAAACATTAGGTGCAGATAGGCATGGTTAGTTTGAGATGTATGCTCTTATATGATTAATTGATTTTGTTCTCATTTGAATTGTCCAATTGTCCAAGAGACACAAACAAAAGCCTAATTTGTAAATCAATATTAAAAAGTATTACGTAATGTTTATCAAGTAGAATTTTAGCAAAATAGAAACCCAAAGTTTACTTACTTAGTGGTTAACCTACTTTCCTATAATTAAATGAACGATGGCATTCAAAAACTCGTCGACCAAAGAACATTCCAAACAAATGTCCAAGCCCCCACCCAGATATGGATAGGATCACTATATATACACTGGAAAAGCGTCCAAAAGCACTTTATTATTTACTTCCCAGAAGTAACATATTCACTTGACTCTTGGTAGACGATTGTCTCCTCTAGGTGTAACACGCCCATTGATTGTTGCATTGAGTTGTGTGTGAATTAAAATTTAAATGCCATGCTTTCATTCATATCTAGACCCAAATTAAAAATGAATAACTTACATTCTCATAGCAAATGACACATATGCTGCCAAAAAATACACAGAAAAATGGGGGTCATGTATCTTCTAAGAAAGAACTTGTCCCATGAATGAATGGTCCCTTTAAAAACATAAACACTGAGATGACATAATATTGTATTCATACACTCATTTCCATATAAGCAAAATGAATTAAAAACTCACAATTTTAACATGACAATGCTTGAAAAATGTAACAAATAGACCAACAATGTGACCAAAAATAGCACTTTAAATTAGTGAAAATGCCTTTTTTTACAAAAAGAAATGAGAATTATTTATTGACGCCATTATGCGACTACCCCAGGCCGACACTCCCTGTGTTGCAATCGGTGTGCTACACCTTTACAGATCCATCAGAAATGAACACGACTCTGACCTTCGGCAGTGAGATCTATCAGCCCTGGAGAAGCGGGAAGAGGATTGCATATGGAGTTTCACTCCTCAATATTTCACACCAGTTATAGCCTACTCGGGCGCACTCATGATGCAGTGGATAGCAGTAAGTATGTAGGTGTATCCATCAATGAGGACGTAACGTGGAAGAAACACATCGACAATACAGTCACCAAGGCTAAACAGAACGCGGGCTTCATTCGGTGCTATCAAAGTGACTGTACCAAACCAGTAAAGGCAGCTGTACATCCCCCAATAGTTCGCCCTAGTCTTGAATATGCATCTTTTGCAACTGAGTATATATTTATCCATTGACAACCACAACCTGGAACAGGTTCGACGGAAAGCTGCTCGTTTCGTTCAGAGAAACTACACAGAGCACAATCCATGCTTTGTCACTGAAATGGTAAAAAACCTCCATTGCAATACCCTCCAGTATTGGCGCAATACCCTCCAGCATTGGCGCAATACCTTCCAGCATTGGCGCTAGGCCTACATCCATCGTTTGACTAATGAGTATGCAAAATTAGATAATCCACGGAGTAGTTGACATCAACCAAGATATCATCAACAAAGCGATACAAAAATCCGATAGTGTCGCTATGCACCTCATGTTATCGGCTGGTAAGGTTAAATATGGCTGTTATGCACCGTATCTTATCGATAATGTTTAAATATGAGTAACCCTTGACTTACACCGATATATATTACATATGTGTACGTCAGTTGTTTTTGCTACATCCTGCAATTATTCAGGCATAGTCATGTAAATATCCCATATAAAGAAAATACACGTCTAAATTATATACGTTATATAGTCTAGGATCATACGATTACCATGGATAAAGTCGTAGACAACGTGGATATATTAATAGCCAGGATATCAACTGATGACCTTAACGTTGTTAAAACTGACGATGTCGACGAGAGCTTGCTAGAACTAAACCATTACAGAGCCGATTATACAACGGATACAGCTGAGGAAAACGAAGGCTTGCTCGAAACGAAAAAAGTGGAGACAACGCTTGAATGTGCTGATATAGTTGTGTGTACTCTCAAAGTTGTTGAAGATCAAGAAAATAATCATAGCAAAGAAGAAAATTACGAAGAAGCGATCATGACAAAGTTTGATGCGCTTAAACATCTGATTATTGTTAGCGTCGCATTTATGTTATTGTTTACTGCATTCCTATCATTTCAAAGTCTTCAAAGTACAATAAACAAAGAGGAAGGACTGGGCACAATCGGATTGTCCGTATTGTATGGTACGATGATATTAACGAGTTTATTTATAGTGCCACTGACAATGTCGAAGTTTAGTTATAAGTGGATTATGATGGTTTCTATGGTAACCTATCTGGTTTATCTAGCAACGGGTTTCTATGCCAAATGGTCAACTATAATACCAGCATCGATCATAATTGGTCTAGGTATGTATGTTGTTTTGTTTGTATATATGTCTATATATGTATGCTTTATCCGTTGCCTTATGACAAGCAACAATTTGAACTCGAACCTCGAACTTATCCTAATTCACATTCCCTTTAAAATTACTACATGATAGTTTATTTTAACAATTAAATGTCCCAAAATACCCGACACCGCTCTAATTCAGTAAAGTAGTGCAAACTAACATGATATCTATCTTAATAGTTCATATGACATATACGTAAAGTGATTTCTACTATTCTTGTCCAACAATTATAATGATCATTTGATAACATGATTATATGTGTTGCTCATTTGATAATATTTGTATCCTATTGTATGAATTACTCACCACAGAGATGACCCCATACTACTCAGGACGTCAACAATAACCAAGTGGCGGCGGCTGAACTAATGATCCAGTATAGAAAATTACTCCTTACTCATTTCGTATTGTTTCTCGGCTACAGTGAATGTCTTTTATTAAAGATAATCGTTGACTCTTGTTATTCAGGGTGGTTAGGTTTGAAGTTAAAATGTAGGTCAGTGACTTACATATTTCTTGTTTCTAAAGATCTATAAATTAAGTGTAACCTACATCAGCAAACTAAATCATTAAGCGACGTAAATTTAAATTCTAGGTCAAAAGAAGATGACACTGAATTACATTTGTACCTATCGAGATAACGCATAGAAAAGCTGAACATGTTAAAGTGTTCAAAGTTGTGTCTCGTTGCTATTACTTTGTCTTTAAACGAGCATTTCAAGAGAAGCATAATTGAACTATAATGAGTGATATTGACATTCAGAACGTGATAAATCGTTTCATGTAGATATAAATGCACCATTGCATTTTTTCTTCGTTGAAGGTAGGAATGATTCATCTCAACATAGAGACAAATAAAGCTCATTTTTCTCCATAGAAAATCCTGTATCTAGACATCTTAGTCCTGAAAATTGCGGTAGCGTTAATGTTTCATTTTTGGATGATTCTAGGGTAAAGTCAATTGTCACCTCTTTTATATTTTTATTTCGAATCGCATAGTTTGTTTCTATTTATCCTTTTAATTGTTGTTTGTTTTGAATGTTTCTGAATGACTGAGTTCTGTGACTGCCACATTTCCTGCCAATTTGTGTAATAATTCAGGCAGGGAAACGGGTTTCTGGTGCAGTTTCATTCTACACCACAGAAGCACACCTCCGTTGTGTTATTATCACCTATATGATGCAATGTTGCTATATATTGTTCTAACTTATATTTATGTATGTTTCAATTGTAAATCAATGAAAGGTTAAACACATCTTTTACACCTCTGCTATATAGAGTTTAATTAACATTGTTGAAGTGATACGGGAAATAATTCCCGAGTGAGAAATATTCTTGCGATATAGAAACGAGTGCGTTTTCGCACGAGTTTCTATATCACAAGAATATTTCTCACGAGTGAATTATTTACCGTATCACGACAAAAATGTTAATTAAACTATATAATATATATTCTGTGATAAATTTCTTTCCAATCGTCTTTTGACACAAGTATTCCTTCTTCTGTCACTCCTTTGGCGACAGCGCGGAGTAATATTATGACGTCAATTCGTGACGTAATATCGTGACGTCTATCGTTTAGTTCATAACATTTGGCTACTGTGCTATCTTGCGCACTAGGCGAGATAGGCATTTTCTCATACTGGGACATTTCTATAATTCATCACAGAATATATAATATAAGCCTTTTTTGAAGAAATATCTCATCGATAAATAATTACATCGATCAGTAATAACAGTTTAAAGTATATTTAATATAAACAGTAGTTAATTGATTCCAGATAAACATTATACAGATGAAATATCAACTACACCCAGCGGGCTTTCTTGCCACTGACCGTTCAAATGCGGTAGCACTGTTGTCAACCTGTTTATTGTTGTGATGTCAAGTCTTATATTGTATTCCATCTTTGTAATTATTGTTTTTTCTATGAGGGATGCCGAGTTGTCCGTCGTCCGTCCGTCGTCCGTAGTTAATTTTATCTCGTGAAGACGATAGGTCCTTTTTCATCCGATATTTACCAAACTTTACCAGATTGTTAAGTTCCAAAAACCTGCCAGATCGGCATATATTTTGGCTTCATTAACACGATAGGGCCTTCATTTTTCATCGGATCTATTCCACACTTTACGAGATTGTTGATGTCCAACGAAAGCTCGTACTTTTCGAAAACCAGCCAGATCTGACCAGTAACAACATAGTTATGGCCCTTTATATAGTTAAAGTAGATATCCCGCAAATTTTACAACATGTATTCACCGTTTCTAAACCTACAGACAACGGGGTATATCCATAACTTACATAGTTTTAGAAACCAAACTCTATATACACAATATAAACGGCTTTAATCAGCCAGACCAAACCCCTAAACTGGAGTGTCGAATTAAGAGTTACCAACACATAATTCATTTGACGCATATGCAGTCGAGGGTAGTTTAAAACTGTGAAACTATCTATTATTTTAATCGGCACATATACATTGTTATATGACCTGAACACCTGGCTGGAGTTTTGATAAACAATTTTGTAGTGCAATTTTTGACGTTATTTGGAGGGTTAGTTTCTTTAAAATTGCTGTAATTTGAGTCATTAAAGACGATAGGGTCTTCATTATTCATCCGATCTTTACCAAACTTTACCAGATTGTTACTATCATTAAAAGCTTGGACAAACAATTTAGTTAAAAAATGCTGTTTTTTGCCTCATTAAGACGCAACGGCCTTCATTTGGCCGGATTTCAGTGAAACTTTGCAGGGATAATCAGTTCCATATCTAGTTGTGCATATCATCGCCGTGTTCAGGTGTAATGATTTTGACAGAGTTTGGCCTTTTAAAGGTTATAATACACAAACTTTGCCTAGATGCACCCGTTTTTGACGTGTTCTGGTTGAATGATTTTGACTCTTTTAAGGTTTTGATACACAAACGTTGTCCCAACTAATTCTCCTGATCCCTTGGCTGGATTTCAACGAATCTGGACAGGGAATGATCATTACCAAGCCTCATTGCCGTGTTCCAGTTGAATGAATTTTGGCAGAGTTATGACCCCTTAAAGGTTTTAATACACTAACTTTGTACAGACTAATTCTTCTGAGCCACTTGCTAGTTTCAACGAAACTTGGCAGGGATGAACAGTACCAAGTATGTCATCGCCATGTTCCGGTTAAATGATTTTTGGCAGAGTTATGGCCTCTTATACATAAACCTTATCGTTAGCAGTAGAGCGTCCACAGGCCCTATTGGGCCTCTTGTTTGTTGGCTGTGGTCCTTGAATGATACTGTGATGATTTCCTGTTCGACCTCTATATCCACTTTCATGAATCTTTGGAACTGACTGTCCGTCTGTTTAATTGAAATAGTAATGGATAAGTAAGACTAATTTCCAAATAGGAACAAACTGTATTTCTTGAAAGGGAAACAGTTGACAATTCGATACAACTAATTTTGCTGAAAAAGTACATTACTCTATACTGATTTTATTTTAACCTTATACAGGCGGGGCTCACCTCTGGCAAGCGCAGCTGTCATATGTTTCAGAGTTAGCAAAACACTATGCAACAGCCACTACGCAATCAGAAGAAAACTCCTTAAGATTCTTCCTCGGCATCTTTTACTCCATATTTTACACAGGTATTTCATTTCATTTCAAGTAAGTGCTATATCGTCTCTGAAATAAATAGTTTTACTTTGTTAATACGTTGAACAGCAGGCAATCCATTGCTATGGCATGATATCATGACTGAGAGCTATATCGCTTCCGGGTGCCATATATAGAGGATCTTACATGAGTTATTGAATTTATTAAACAAGTTGGCAAAATGATATAATGCGAGCAAAATGATATAATGCGAGGCTCTTGCCGAGCATTATATAATTTTTGCTAACGAGTTTAATAAATTCAATAATGAATGAGAACGAATGTTAGATTATATTTGACACATAACTTATAACGTCACATTACGTCAGAAAACGTACATTAACGTGACGTCCATGACTTCATTAACGTTATGTTATACCATCAGTTGAATATCAAAAATATTGAATGATGTTATTACACTCCTACATCGCATATTATGTGATAAACGTCCATATGGCCCACTCTTGTGGTGTTTATCGTTTTAAACATTTTCTCAAACTGTGTTCAATAAAATTATTATTTTAACTTTGTAATGATTTAAAAATTATCTTTTTACATTTTTCCTTAGACCAGATCGTAGGTAACTTGGCATCTTCGCTTTTGTTCCGACAAAAGCCACCACATGAGACAAACAGTTCGGCCATCACGTCCGAGCAGCGACAGTGTGGAGCTGCATTTTGCCCCCTCGATATAACCAGTATTGCAAACATAACTGCACCCAGTACTGAGCAGGTAAAACGTGATCATTCATATGTTTTCAATATGCATATTCAGCAAACACAACAAAGAGAGAAAAGTAGCCGACTCGGTTTTATTGAGACTGTTCATGAGAGGTAATGTCAGGTGCAACACTTCTCACGCTCACGCTTAAGCGATATTCTGTAAAACCACACAGACTAGGTTTGATAATCCCAAGGTCAAGCAAGTGATAACGGATCTGTAGTCGAATCGACTTTTTACAGCCGCCGCACAGCACTAAACAAACTCTAGTGTGAATATAAATAAATACTGAAAAGAGGATCCTTAAACAAACTTATGTTGATATCGAAATTGTAGATATAGCATTGATTTCTGAATATCGTTATAATAGATCTAACATATATTTGTAAATATCATTGTCATAGACGCAACATTAATTTGTTAATTTCGATATAAAATATATATTAATACGATATTGTATATATTAATACTACTGATTCGTATCATGACAGCGAAGCTATTGAAATAAAACAATATAAAATGTGTGTATTTAATTTATGTTTCAGATGTATACATACACCGGTTTGTGTGTAGGTATTGGAAGTGTCGGTGTAGCATGCATGGTGTTATTTCTGTATAACGTACCGTTTTCTCCAAGACCTCGCACCGATATTTCGAAGACGATCAAGAGTGTGATTCTTCATCTTGTGCATTCCAAAAAACAGAAACTACTCCTGCTAACTCCAATCACTCGTGGTATGGGCGAAGCTTTCGTTTATGGAGATTTTACAATAGTAAGTACAGCAACATAATGTAAATGCACATATGTCTTGGATATTTAGGATATGCTGTATGGTTTTAATGATCATTTCGAAATAAGTATAAAAGTCGAACAGGAAATGCAGCTTTCACAGAACACAGTAAACCCCAAAACACTTAAAAAGACAAACATGAATGGCAATGTTAATTAGGAACAAAGGCAAAAAAGACGTCGGAAAGTTTCACAAAAAGGGTTGATAATAGGGCTACCGCCTCGGAAATGCCGCTGGGGGTTAAAACCTGGTTCTAGGGTGCAACAAACCTCACACTTACCGTACTGTCATCCCAATAAAACGGGCCAGTGTAAATAAATAACTCCCCGCCATGAACTTTTCTCTTACCGACAAGGCAGCAACCCAAGCGCGATATCCAACATACAGGCTAATGAAATTGCAAAGATCTGTAACCCTGTCGTCATTTTATTGTCGAATTGGGTGATGCTGTAGTTTCTTTAACACCATTTTCTCATAAATGTCTTCCTGAATATATTAAAAACGTAGAATCCGGACAAGCCCTTTTATCTTAAGTAGGAGACAATCGTTATTAAACATGTTTAACATTCATCAAAAGGGGTTATGGCCCTATCATTTTACAACGCACGCCATGATTAATGGTAGACCCATTTACAGTTCTCCACTATTGTTTCCTCTCTGATTGTGCGATGCCGTAAATCATTGAGTATTTGCACTGTGATTTTCTTGGCTTTATTTTTATATTCATACACACATGATCATCTTTGTATTTTTGCCTATTAATACTGCCTAGATTGTTAGGGGATTTCTTTATTTACATTGTCCCGTTTTATTGGAATAATATCATATATACAGTAGAATACAATTAATTTAAATAAGTATAACAGTCGAACAGGAAGGGCAACTTTCACAGAACACAGTAAACCCCAAAATGATATATATGGTCCTATAGAAACCACAGCGTCCGAACGTAGGTGGCATCGTAGGTCCGCACTGTACTGCAAACAAGGACTTGAAACTACAATGAAAGAGACATAAAACAACAGAAAGAGTGGTCATAACACGCAAAACGACAAACCTTGTTTTGCGGTTTATTTATTGTATTCATGTTTATTGATGGTGCTTTACCATTGTATTATAACATAGATGTATTATTGATATTTAGTTTTTTTCTTACAGGCTTTCGTTAGTTGTCCACTAGGTGTCGAGTACGTGGGTTGGGTTATGATTGCGTACGGTGTGTCAAGCTGTACATTTTCTTTTCTGTCTGGGAAGATGTCCAAGTATGCAGGTTTTTTTATTCCATTTGTCATAGGTAATTATATTTATAGAGTTCGTCAATATTCTAGCCATTCTTATAAATGCGCATACAGAGTCTGTTCTGTTTTATACCTACACATACTGCATGGTGTTAAGAGCCATTTGCAAGTTTTTGGAGTTATAACAGAAAATATATCTATCGAAAAGTACAACATCATGCAGTATGTATTATTTTATACTGGATAGAAGTTTCGGAATACATTTTGGCATTCACGCAATCAATCAGTTTGATTCATCTTTCTGAAATGATGAGTTCTTTTTATGTAACACTTGCAAAACGAAACGGAGTGATATAGAGAGTACTATGACAGTGCCTTATACTATCAAGTTGTCACATTTTATTGGGATGATAATAGGGTAAGTGTGAGTTTTGCGTCGTAGAACATGGTTTAAATCCTCCAGCGACCGTTTTGCCACTGACCGTTTAAGTTGGTAGCCCCATTGTTAAGATTCCGTCTGAATTAGTGATGTCACACGCCTTTCTTCTTATGTTGTTTGTGTTATTAACACAAACAACAACACAGTCAACCAAAAACAATCATTAAATGAATGTTTTTGCCATTAAATGAATGTTTTTGGTTGATGGTGTTCTGTGAAAACTACATGTCCTGTTTGACTTTTATACCTACTTTTATTAGTCGAGGCTTAGAAAAGAAAGAATGAAAAACTCTGCCGAGCTATTATGTATTTTGGGGCGAGCTTAATACATTTAATACTAAATGGCACTGACAGTATTCTTTTCATCCACATTTTCTAGTTTTATTTTTTAGATTGTTACGCTTGACGTTGACGCCGCCATATTGATTTTTCTTCATGACGTTTTATGACGTCAGATTACCTTACTTACAATAAACGCCGATGTATACCGCATGATTTTGCTTCATCAGTCCATGCCGAATAAAGCAATCTTTATTATATTCGAATTCGCCTTTTATCAGGCTGAAAAATGTATATGCAAGCGCGCGGAAATCAGTATATCGCATTTTGGTTTTAAAATAATATCTTTCAGCTTTTGTCACACACCTTTCCTTGGGACTGACGTTGTTACTTTGGCAGCCAGATCCAAACAAACCTGCTGTGATATTTGTCATTGCAATCCTATGGTCTATTGGTGGTTCAACAATTACACCTACCATCCAAGGTGGGTTTATTATGTGTTCTGAATACACATTTGAGTTTAAGCTTTGTATTTCTTTTTTCGTCGAAAGGCAAACCCCGATTATATGCTCACTTTTGTTTTATGAACACTTTTATATAATGTGTTCGGTCGTTTCCAAAGGTTCTCTCTCATTCTCTTTTATATAGCACAGTGGCGTTGCTTGTGCAGTGTGGCGTCAGTAAAACGTTTCACCGCGCTTGCAATCAGGACTGTTATTCATTCGATCTTTGGAGATCGCTGAGCCCGATACTTATATTTAGATTTTCAAATGCTTTTGTTTTCTTACTTAAATTTCGATTCGATGGTTCCACTTATCCGGCAGATAAAGGCTCTGAGTATTGTTTAACCACCCATAGGATATGTTGTCTGCTTTTTAATTTAGTCTTTGGCTGTTACTTGTGATGCGCAGACTTCATAACCGCTGCTCCCAACTACATTCCATTTTGTTTCTTTCGCTCTTCGGGGCCTAGAATTTTCTTAGATACTGGGATCATACGCCGCTGGCCGGTGGTGGTGGTGGTGGTTGTGGTGGTGGTGGTGGTGTGTGTGTGTGTGTGTGTGTGTGTGTGTGTGTGTGTGTGTGGGGGGGGGGGTAATAAGTATAAAGGTCGCTATGTCCACGCCATATGCATGCCATCTTCGGGATGGTTAAAATTCTGTACTATTGAGATTATGCATATTGAGTTCTGCTCAACCCGGGGCTAGTGGGCATGAGCGGTAGCAAGCATATTTCACTACCGTTCATGAACAATCTCAGTCAAACCGAGACTGCAGTATTTCGTATGTATCGTATTCGGCCGTTTCCAAAGGTCCACCCTCATACTCTATTTCTTATATATCTCGTTCACTGGTAACTAAAACCTTGCAATAAACCCATTTTAATAACATCCTTCATTGAGAAACAAAAATACTCCGACCTTATCAACGAGATATATAACAAAAGAGTATGAGAGTGGTTTATGGCTTATTTCTTCTGAACGCGTGTCTTCAACAGTTAGTAGTCTTAAATTATTAGATGAGCAGTCATTATCTGTTTTTTGTGTTTTTTTAAATTTATATTTTTCTAGTATTATATTGATAAACAATAAGATAAATGAGCCATAAAAAAGAGTATGATAATGGAACTTTGGAAACGGCCGAGCACGACACATACGAAATATTGCAGTCTCGGTATGATTGAGACTGTTCATGTGCGGTAGCTAACCATGAGCGGTAGTGATATATGTTAGCTACCGCTCACGCCCTCTAGCCCCGGGTTGAGCAGAACTCAATATTCATAAAAATCAACAGTACAGAATAAACCAACAAAATAAACAACAGTGCATATATAAAATAAATGACTAAAGAATGTCATTCCTAATTAAGTTTACGTTCCAGTGTTTGCTTTTAAACGTGACAGTAAAAGAATAATGCAATGCATTGCAAAGCGAGCTTCATACATAGACATCGCCGAGGTAATCCGCTTGGCAACAATGTATTACTTGGAGATTCCTCTATGGCCTGCTAACACTTGTAATTTATAATTATTGATTATTGCGTTCCATCTATATTTTTGAACCATTCCACGTTTGAAATAGGTCATTTTACATAAAGAAAAAAGCACGTACTTCATGAATACTTTGTTTTGACAATACATTTAGAGAGGATAAATTTTGATATAGTTGATGGTAACATTTTTATTTCTGCTTATTTCTTAAAAGTATGTGTATATGGTTTTATTAACTGTAAATATATTAAATTTAAACATATATTTCTTTTACATCGAAACATTCTCCCAACTTAAATTAATCACTCTCGATGGATTCCTAGAACTAGGACTAAGCAATGTGGATTAATTATCTTGCTCAAGGATAAATAAAATGGCCACGGCGAGGATCGAACCCACGACCTCTATCTCAATCTGGAGTCCGGTGCTCTAACACAAATACATGCACGCAACAATATGATTATTACTACAAGAAATCCGCAGATTCACATGTCTCGCATAACGGGGGTGGGACTTAAAAATAAAAGATAACTGTTGAATAATAAAAGTTTGTAAACATTTTAATAACTCAAACCAATGGAGTTTACAGTTTGCTGAGATGACATTTAAGTGCATTTATTTAAAAACAAAATGCCATTCAATAAAAAAAAAATCAAAAAAAAAAATCATCAGCTTCAAAAAGTAGGTCAAGGCCATAGATGCAGTCCATGCATTTAAAAAGATGCACTAAGGAAGACACAACTATGTCAAAATAGAATGTTTTGTGTTATAAAGATTAAGCTATAAACTAGGTGCATAATTATAGTCCATGAGAAAGTGATGTAAATGTAACAATTAAAGTTATCTGTTCTTTGCTTGGAGGGTGAAGGTCACATCTACATTTGCTTTTCGACACGTTGTGATGTACTATCTAAGAAACAACTATCAGCGAAGTTTGAATGGTCTAATGCATAGAGTGTGTGAGAAAGTGACCTGAAAGCAAAAGTTGAAAGTAAAAATATTAAAAGAGTATGAGAGTGGATCTTTGGAAACAAAAACACGATATATACGAAATATTGCAGTCTCGGTCTGATTAAGACGGTTCATGAACAGTAGTGACATATGCTTGCTACCGTTCACGCCCCCTAGCCCCAGGTTGAGCGGAACTCAATATTCATAAAATGGATAGTACATAATTTTAACCATCCCGAAGATGGCCTGCATATGGCGGCGGATATGCTATATTTACTGTCATCATCCCATGTCTAGCGGAGTATGGTCCCAGTATCTAACAAAATGCTATGCCCCGAAGATCGAAATAAATAAAATGGAATTTAGTTCGGAGCAGCGGCTATGAAGCCTGCGCATCACATGTAACAGTTAAAAGACTAAATTAAAAAGCAGACAACATATCCTTAGTTATCTGCCCCTTGCTTGGAGGGTCAAGGTCACATCCACATTTGCTTTGTCACGTTGCAATGTACCATTCAAGATACAACAATAAGCAAAGTTCGAAAGGTCTAGTGCATACAGTTTGTGAAAAAGTAATCTAAACGCAAAAGTTGAAGGTAACCATTATTAAGCTGTCTGCCTTTTGCTTGGAGGGTCAAAGTCACATCCATATGTGCTTTGTCACGTTGCGATGTACCATCCAAGATACAACTATAAGCAAAGTTTGAAAGGTCTACTGCATAGAGTTTGTGAAAAAGTGACCAAATTGTAAAAAGTTAATTATTATCTGCCCTTTGCCTGGACGGTCAAAGAAATATAAAAAGATCGGAAGGGAAAGTAGCATTCAAGGAGGACAGTCACCAAGGTCACTTCCACATTTGCTTTGTCACGCTGCGATGTACCAACCAAGATACAACTATAAGCAAAGTTTGAAAGGTCTACTGCATAGAGTTTGTGAGAAATTGACTAAAACGCAAAAGTTGAAGGTAAAAGTTATTAAGTTATCTGCCCTTTGCTTTTCGGATCAAGGTCACTTCCACATTTGCTTTGTCGCGTTGCAATGTATCTCCCAAGATACAACAATAAGCAAAGTTTGAAAGGTCTAGCGCCTACAGTTTGTAAAAAAGTGACCTAAACGAAAAAATTGAAGGTAATAATATTAAGTTATCTGCCCTTTGCTTGGAAGGTCAAGGTCACTTACACATTTGCTTTATCACGTTGCGATGTACCACCCAAGATACAACTATAAGCAAAGTTTGAGAGGTTTAGTGCATACAGTTTGTAAAAAATGACCTAAACGCAAAACTTGAATGTTGACGCCTTTGCCTTCGCCATCACCTTCGCCGCCGCCGGAAAAGCAACACCTATGTCTATTTTTTTCATCGAAAAGACGAGACAAAAACTACGTGTTTCGTAAGCATGTATTACTGCTAAGAGACATACCATTGCGGAAGTTCCCAGTAAATTCAATTATTGTTCGGGGCGCTTGTTTCAGCCAAAGGTCTTCATCATTTAAATGAGCAGTCTTAATATTACGTACATAAATTAAATATCATTAGAAATGGATTTGTAGTGTTAAATAAACGCGGTTGAGAAATAAATATTTCACAGCCACATGTTTTTTGGTGGGTGTTTTCCAATGTAAATTCCTTGTTGTTAGGACAGCAAAAAATTAAGAAGTCTCAAATAACTTCAGGAAACTTCAATACTTTTCAATACAATTTTCAGAGAATCTTTATTTACATTTATCCAGCACATTAAAACCATTATTGGATACAAATGCTAAAAAACAATATATTTCTAAAGTTTGATGCAACAGAATTTTGGATTGAATTTGACATGAGAAATTTACTTCGCAACCGATTTTGAAAATGAAGGTATTTGTATTTGCGACTAAAATGTCTGTTTCACTGATACACAACTTATGAAGGAAATTATTGAATTTTGTCTGAAAAGTCCAAAAAACCTTTGGCTGAAACAAGCGTTCTGAACAACAGGCCATGCTTTATGACCGAGAACTCTGAGTACTACTATGGTGTGCACGATTTGGCTTTTATTGCAATATCTCATTATAAGGTTGATGGTCTGTTTATGATCAATAATTCGTTTTATCTTATTTATTTTGCTAACAAAACTGGACTACTCACACAAATGGCTCTTTATACAATTACTTGACTAATAGTTGTTATGAATTCTCCCAAGTATTTGCAATACCCGTGTTTATTACTAACTAGTCTTTAAAAAGCAAACATACCAGAAACCGGAGCCATCTTGTTGTCGATATATCTCCATTAATATATACTGACTTAACAGCTAACGCACCAGTAGACAATACCTTTAATATCTCAATAATAACAATCAATAAATCAAAACAAATTTCATTCTGAACGAGACAAATATCTTGTCAATAACGACTGTACATTTAAAAATATCATTCTAATCACCAGTCTCCAATGGTACCAGTCGGCATATAATAAGGTAATACATTAAACGTATTGTCTACTGGTGCGTTAGCTGTTTGGTTCAGTATATATTATACATTTATAGTCTTAGTTTATACTATTATATATCAAATTAACTGTACGAGTGCAGTCGTTTTATATTAAAATACTGGCTTTTATTTCAGCTTTATACAGTGTTCACTTCAAGAAGAACAAGGACGCCGCTATTGCCACATATCGAGTGCTGGATTCACTTGGATTCGCGCTAAGTTTTGCCTTCAGCAGCTTTGTTTGTACAGAACACAAGCTGTATATTATAATGGCATTGTCTACTATGTCATTTGTGTGTATTTCTATTTTCTACATATTTGAGAAAAAAAGAACGACGAAACGTAATGAACTTGAAAATGTGGTCAAGGATCCCTGGTAGTATTTAGAACCTAGAACGGAAAGCCACTTCTATACAAAAAACCCGTCTTTAATAGATAAAAATATATATTTAAACGTGACTATTGACTGCTATTGACTCATTGGCTCTACCATATGCTCTATATACTTTATATTCTTAATTATGTGTTATGATTATTATTATTATTATTATTATTATTATTTATTTATTTATTTTACTTGTAGTAAGCTGGTAAGCGTTCTTTTTTTAAGGTTAATTCAATTATAGTTTTGCTGTAAATAAAGCAGTCATTATTAGATGAAAAATAAGGTTGATGACGACGTTGAGAAGTCGGTGCTAATCAGTACACTCCAGATGTGATCTGGGATTTTATTTAAAAAATATATTTTAAGGTTTCAGTAGCCGTTGCGATTTTATTTTAAGTACTTTTTAGACAATATGACAAGATTAGCACCGACAGCTCAATTATTACTATATATATTTGTGTTTGATAATAATATTCTGAGAACATGATGTGATAAATTAAAACTGTGATATATGTGTATAAATTGACTAATGGACATACTATTGTGGCTTTTTGTGAGTCAAATAACACGGCTGTGGCAGTCGGTTCAGAATCAATTGCTCAATATTTTAGCATTGTGAACAGTCATATGTATATTTATATTGTATAGTCTCTTGAAATTTTAAAAAGAATGGAACAATTATATTTTATGAATTGTTGTATTGTAGATAATATTCTACTGGTGATGAGACTTAAATAAACTATTAAATCTTAAATCTACTATCCAGATCAATATCAATTTGTACTTGTTTTGACAAAATAAAAAAATATTCCAACAATCAGATAATCCAGCTTTATAAAACAAACATTTATTTAAATGAAGAAGTCAAAAATAATAATTTTGAAAAAAATGAAACCCCTATGATAATTAAGAATATTTATTATAATACTCTACCAAACATGTAGTTGTTCTAGAAACACGATGTTATATGGACGTTGACAGTTATCTGTTCTTCTTCTGTTCTACATTTCCTCTTCTTTATTTTATTTTCAACAACAACGAAATAGTTTCTGACCTTGACATAGTAAATAAAACTCGTAAGGAATGTCAGTGTAAAACATCAATATGTTGCTATGTTCCGGCAGGTCATTTCACCACTTAAGTTTCCATATTGTAGATACACGTATTCGGCATTTGTTTTCTAAAGGTCCGAAGTATATACTACCTTCAGTTACCGAATAAAAGTGATGTTAGTGCATGTCGTGCTGAGAACTCTTCTGCGACAACTTGACTTCTATGGTGATGTGATTTACAAACTTCATAAACTGCTTTGTCATAATCACTTTCATGCAATCTTTATTAAACTTGTTAAGCAGTTTATAAAAAGAGGTTGTGACTTTATCATGTTTCAACGAACTGCATGTTTAGTGGTTGACCCATTTACATTTCGCCACTGCTTGATTGTGCGATTACCGGACAGATTGTGGACCCTGCCTGAAACCTCATAGGACGATAGCGTTTGCTGCGGCCTTTTTTGCCACTAACCGTTCCAAGGCGGTTCATAGATATCTAACATGTAGATTGGTGTTGCATTGTCAGGCCGGTTATCTCATTCTATTCCGTAGAGCATCGGAACGGTAGTCCGAAGGTCCCGGGTTCGAGCCCCGGTCCTGCTGTACATTTTTTTTTTTTTTATCTCTGTGACATTTATTTGTAACTGTTTTCTTTTGGCGTAAACATAACACCACCAGTTCATGATAAAGAGTTTTTTTCTATACGGGATAATATAACGCCTGCAATATATATAAACATAACATTTAACAAGCAATTACAACATTGTATGACAATGTAGCCAGCAATACATCATTTACAAACGAATCTATTTCACTATCAGAACTCACCGGACAAATCCATATTTAGGTTCTGCAACCGTATATATAATATATATACATAAAATATTATATAAAGGGAGAGTATTTGAACTACAAGGAGTGAATTCATACGTTTGATTTCTGTGTATCTCGTCATAGCTAGGCGCCCTGCCGTAGTTCGTCCGAAGGTTGTCTGTCCTTGGTAGTTCACAAATATTTCTCCCTGTATATATATATATATATATATATATATATATATATCATCCAAGAATCAATAGCTGTAGAAGAATATGTATAAAACTACATTATTTTACAAGTCTAAAGGTTGCTATTAAAATACGCTAATGTATCTCTGAACTGAAATTATAGTGTTTCTCTTAGGAAAGGTAGGCAATGACTGAGCTTCTTAGAGTTATCATGTCATGCAGTGTTATTAGGCTGTGACATAATTAGATATAAAAATCAAATAGGAAATGTAGCATTCAGGGACCACAGTTAGTTCTCACTCACTCACTCACTCACTCACTCACTCACTCACTCACTCACTCACTCACTCACTCACTCACTCACTCACTCACTCACTCACTCACTCACTCACTCACTCACTCACTCACTCACTCACTCACTCACTCACTCACTCACTCACTCACTCACTCACTCACTCACTCACTCACTCACTCACTCACTCACTCACTCACTCACTCACTCACTCACTCACTCACTCACTCACTCACTCACTCACTCACTCACTCACTCACTCACTCACTCACTCACTCACTCACTCACTCACTCACTCACTCACTCACTCACTCACTCACTCACTCACTCACTCACTCACTCACTCACTCACTCACTCACTCACTCACTCACTCACTCACTCACTCACTCACTCACTCACTCACTCACTCACTCACTCACTCACTCACTCACTCACTCACTCACTCACTCACTCACTCACTCACTCACTCACTCACTCACTCACTCACTCACTCACTCACTCACTCACTCACTCACTCACTCCAACCAAGCTATATTAATACAACCACCAGTTGGCAAGACATACGTGACAGACATATGCAATATAGTAAAAATACATTGACTCATGATACATGGTCTCATTTAGTTTGAGTTATTACACAGCATCGTGATCATAGCCAGTCATAAGGGACATACTTATGAGTAACACATACTACACTGAACTATAGTGGTTGTCTCCTTTAACTCGTACTTGTTAACTTGTTAAAGGCCCGGTTACATAACTCCCGGCTGCGTGAAATGGCTCCTGACATTTATTAAAAGGATGCCAGCGCTGTATAAAATACATTAAATTAACCATTATGAAACAAATAAAAACACCAGAAAATATTCAATATAATCGAATAACCAGGTACATTCATTATCTTTGCAAATAATATTGATTCAGCAAAAATGGACAAACTATACCATCTTAAATGAAACAAGATTAGCATCCAAATACTATTCTGAATGTTAAACAATATCATCTTAAAAGTAGCCATCTCTATACTGTCTGCGAAATGGAAAACAGAGCAAATATTGGAGTTTAACGTCCGGTCAACACGTATTAATGGGTAAAATTGAGAAAGCAAACTCAAAGAGAAATGAGATTGACCTAGCTAAAATACACTTGTCAAGTAAATCATTTCTGCAAGAAATCACTTGTCGCAACAAATACTGAAAACATTCACTTAAAATGGTAAAAACTAACTGTATATATAATAAATCTCATGCTTCGGTGCTGCGGCTGTCTGCTGCATAACCCACTGTACCATTTGGTCTGATTATCGTCTGTTTCTGTTTGATCGTATTGTACTCGTGGACCTTCCAGTTGACGTTCCGGTAGTCATGCTGGTCGACCCACTGAATCTGGATCTAGATCCCACACACGGTCGCGACTCTTATTATAGTTGCTTCCATCCAATTGAAGGTTTGCATTTTCAACTGTACTACTTTCATGACTTTCGCTTACAGAGGCGGTGCCTTGTCCAGTTCTTGTCCTGATATGCTTCAAAGATCTAGTAAAGAAACGAAAGTATACATGAGAAAATCACGAACTAAAGTACATATAGTACACATATGCTACTTAGATGTCATAAATAAACAATTGTATGCATATGAATCATAAGTACTCTCTTAGATGTAATAACAATGAGAATCACACGTTTTCTTTCCAGATGCAATACATGTAATACACGTTAGCTTCAAAGATGCATAAACGAATATAAGCGTGAGAATCACAAGTACTCTCCCTACATGAAATACAAGTTATATACATGCTTCCTGGAATTTCCCAAATAAAAAGAGAATCACAGGTACTTTTTTGAATGCAAGATTGATTTTCAACTTGCATTCATAGCCATTGCTTTTGCCGCCTCCTCATAGTCATCTGGCGGATAACCTACATATTTTCTCATAAATCAAGGCTTCAAGTCGTATGCTGATCTATGCTAGACGAACGTATCGGATGCTGAAACTGTAATGAAAAGAAACAGGTCGAGAAACTCTACGAAAATCTCAGTATATATGAGTTGTGGCGGGGTTTTTTCAAGCGAAATTTTGCAAGGTTTTCTCATCAAAGTAGAAACAGGATGTGACGTCACGCGCACCCTCGCTTGACATCGACTATAGTGTTATATTAGACCAGTGAAAGTAACAAATCACACCGGACAAATTGCAACAGAATATTTTTCATTTGTTTCTAAAATAATATATCAATATATGATTAGAAAACAAGAATTGGGCAAATTTGCTTCAGAAGAAAAACATTGTATTTCTAAATTCGGATAATTGCGCTATCCGGTTGCTAGTTCATTTCCAATCTTGCCTGCTCGTACTACAGGTATTTGCATTTGAAAATTGTACCCTGTATGCATTCATACATATTACTTTTTCTATTTATGTTTGGATGATTTTATAAGGTAGGCTGACGAGAAAACGATATGTATAAAAACTAGTTTAGTATCAAAATAGCCGTTTCCCTGGCCTTCCACAATGCTTTGCACAGTAGGCCAGGTATTCACTGTCGAATGGCGATTTCTACACATACATTCAAGATGGCTGCCCATGCAGAAAAATGCTATTGAAAATCTAAACATTGACCGATTGGGAGTTATTCTACTGTTTCACTTCTGTTATTTCGATGGATGTCATTACGAAAACATATTTTTAAATGGGCCTAGAGTTCATTTTGTTGTGATACAGCGTTAATGTTGTCAAATCAACTTCGAGTCTGTGTGTTTTGTGTAAAAGATGGGAGGGGTGTCATTTGTAAACATAGACCGATCGGGAATTATTGTACTGTGTCATGGCGAATATTTTTATGGCTTTCATAACAAAAACATATTTTCAAATGAACCATGAGCTCGTTATGTTGTGATACAGCATTAATGTTGTCACATCATCTATGACTATTTGTGTGTTGTGTAAAAGATGGGTGGGGTGTCATTTGTAAATACAGACCTATCGGGAATTATTCTAATGTGTCGGTGCTCACGGAATTTATTGTAGTGCCTCGCTATTTTGCATTCTACTTTCGTTTTCACGATTTGAGGTTAGATCGATCTTTTAGATGATATTTGTAATTTATTAACATAATGATTACGCATTCAGTCTAATATTATCATCTATAACTAGATCTATAAAGCTACCTTTTTGTAACTAGTGTATTCAGCCAAATTCTAGTTGTTTATTCTTATCGCGTGATGCTTTGAATATGCTTCCGGTAACCATTTTGAATATTTATGTCCGATGCATTGTGGGTTGTTTTCTATAGCAACGCTATGCGCGCTAAGTTTAAATCGAGTTGTAAATACTTTTGAAACACTCATTTCACACTTATTTAAGGTCAGATTGTTTATCCAATGTAAGTGTTTTATGTAAAAATCATTCATTTATTAATATTGTTTATTGTTTACTATAGTATAATAGTAGAATACGTTGTAATTCCAGTCTTTAGTTAGGCTAGTAGGAAAAGCGCACATATTTCATTGTGCGGTTTTGTGCGACTTTGACGTTGCGCGGTTTATTATGTATTTCGTTACGCAATGCTTGTGTGGCGTTCTTCGCACATGCAATTCTTGTGCGGCGCACAGTTTTGGGGATATTTAGTATTTAAGGAAAGGTCAACTGCGCGCAAGGACTCCGACCTTCATTGATTTTTCAGCATCCTTGATTCATTTACTCATTGGTAATTTATTTATCTAATATCTACTGATAGGGAGCATTTATTTAGAATTTGTTTAATAATAAGTACTAAAAGACACTTAGTCTGTTTTAAAGAGAGTATCTTTTATTTATCATAGTTTGAAGTAACTAAAGGAACACTTTGAATATTACATTTTAATCTAAGTCATTTGGTAAGATCTACTAGATTCACTATTTCATAATCTGTTGAGTAGTATATCTAGTCAAGAATTGTTACATTCGTTATATATTATATTAACTTGTTGATGATATTGATATATTTAGCATTTCCTAAAGAGAGAATTAAAAGAAGGAAACGTTCACACGAGTAGTTCAATTATTTATCTTTCTTGTTATTTTAATATGAAATAGTTTTTTTTTATAGCATTTTATTTATTTTCAAGTATACTATCGGAGTCCATTTTATTTAAACTTTAACGAGGCTACGGCGACAATGTGCTGGTACGCTGCCACTTGAACCACCAGCACGTTACATTTATTGGCGGCAGAGCGGTGAGATCTGTTTAAATCAGCAGATCTAGAGATACGAACTTGAACGTTATTTTTGCAACAATATGCCTCGCAGAAGACAGCAGAGCGACAAACAGTCAACAAGCGACGATTATGACGATATGTCAGTGGCCAGTAATGACCACGAGCTTGTTTTCTCTACACAGACCATCAACAATCCTTCAGCAACAATGATCAACCGAGATGATACAACATGCGAAGTCAACCAACCATCGAGGATACAGAGTCAGCACTGAGAGGTTACCATTATCAGCAACTGACTAATCATAAGGACGACAGTCATCACCAAAGAGATTACATTTTTGATGATGAAGCAGACATTCGCATAGAATCAGGTCCTCATAGTCTTAGTAGTAGACCTAGTATTTCACTTCAGCATGATAGCATAGATAGTATGGGTTTACCGGGTGTTAGTCAACAATATCAAATTGTTAATATACTCAGTCATGTAGTTTCAGCTTTACAGGATTTAAAGAGCAACATGGTACCTAGTACCAATCTTAGCCTAAATGCAGACAGCCAGCAGTCAGGTGATGATTCCCACTCTGTGACAGCATCTACAAATCCTACTCCAAGCAGTACACGGTCAAAAACAAGAAATGAGTACAACCACTTCGGTGAGGGCTCGAGTAATCATAAGCAACACAGGTCACAAGGTGAAACGCGACAAACTGATTATGAGAACAACATACAATGCAGGCCTTTTAGCGGAAGCGACACAGCGACTGGTTTATCCCGTAATAGGGACAACAATAACATTAACTCCACATCAATGACTCGTCAGTCCCAAAATAGAGTTGAATTTAATGACACTGTGCAAGAATATGCCTACAGCCCTGTCGAGATGACCGATTCTTATCCAAGATCAACAGGAAATAGAAACTCCATGTACACCTACAATAACCGGTATCCAGAAGCAGGACCCCATTATCAACAACATAGAAATTATACAAATTTGGACAGAAGTCAAAATTCAAGAAATAGACAATTCAATGGTCATCATGTGAAGCTGCCAGCATTCAACGGAAAAGATAGTTGGAAAGTATGGATCAACAGGTTTGAGGCAATCGCAGCTAGACAACACTGGGATGAGGAAACCATGTTAGATCAGCTTTTACCACAGATCCAAGGTGAAGCAGGAGAGTTTGATTTCACTCAACTTCCAAAACCAGTATTGTCGAGATATCCAGCACTAGTTGAGGAGCTAAACAGTCGTTACAGAAAGGTAGAAACATCAAAGACTTTTGCAGCAAAATTCTCCCGAAGAGTCCAGAAGATTGGTGAAAAGGCTGAAGAATTTGCGGCCGACTTAAAACGATTATACGATAGGGCACACCAGGAGAGAGACAATGGCACAAGACAGGAAGATCTAGTGAGAAAGTTTCTGGATGGTCTTCGAGACGACGAAGCAAGGTTCGAGGTTGAGTATAACTAAGAACCTGACAATATAGATGATGCAGTCTACCATGTAGTGAACTTTATTCAGACAAGGAGGCGCAGTTCTCCAGACGTTTACGCAGAGAAGAAATCGAAGAAGTATGCGCGAATGACAAAGATGGACGAGCATTGTAGTAGTGAAGAAGACAGCATAGACGATAGTGAGACAGAGGAGCTTGAATATGCATGTAGAGTACCAGTAAAGGACATAGTACGTCAAAACTCAAAACTACCTGACAAAGAGACACCCATTAAGCAGAAAGAAACAGAGACCCCAAAATGTGCAGAAACTGAGAGTAACAAGTTACTAAACAGCTGTTAGAAAAGATAGAAGAGCTAACACAGGCTAATCAACAGAATAAACAAAATACAATTTCATCAAGAAATCAAGTATCCAAGAGAGATAATAGCAGAATTACTTGTTACAACTGTCAAGAGAAAGGACACTATGCAACACTAATACAAGGCTAGGTTAGTAGGCGCTGAGGGAGCATCACTCAACGAATATTGTAAAGCTGTTTTTGAAATAAAAATTGGAACTTTAAGAATCAGTCAAGAAAACATAGTTGCCGATATAGATGATGAAGGTCTACTGGGCGTAGATATCTTACAAAACGGAAACGGAGGACCAGGAGATATTCTGTTGAGTAAAGGAGTACTTTTACTTGATGAGCACGAAATACCTCTAATTCAAGTTGGTCTTCAGGGAAAACTTAGAAAAGTAACAGCGGCTGATCACTTTGTGATTCCTCCCCAGAGTGAAGCGGTGATAGACGTACATGTTGAAAGCAGGGAATATGACGAGTGGTGTGAAAGTTCTAACTATGTTATAGAACCAACCGAAAATTTCCGCAACCAATACCCCCTGCAGATGGCGAACGTTCTCGTAGACATCCATGATGGTGTCACAAGTAAGGTTAGGGTGTTAAATCCTTTTCCAACCTCAGTTTCAATTAAACAAGACAGCGTAGTCGGTCAAGCGGAACTAATTGAGGCAATTCAGGCAGTAATCACCAATCGTGAACATGCAACAGATCAAGCAAATAACTACACAATACGTAGAGTTAAGTTTGAAAACTTGAGTGTTACATCAAAGCACCTGTTAACAACACCAGAGAAGGAAATTGAAGCGATCCCCATTCATCTCACTGAACTTTATGAGACGGCCTTAAAGGGTCGAACATTTGAAGAAAATCAGAAAGTGGCGAATATGCTTACTAGATTCAAGGACAGTTTTTCAAAACATGACTGGGATATAGGCCTCACTAGTCTAGCTGAACATTCCATAGAGACAGGTGACGCCCTACCAATCAAGCAAGCACCGAGAAGAGTTCCATTAGCTTTCGCTGATGAAGAGAAGAAGGCGATTGAGGACCTTCTCGCAAAAGGAGTGATAAGAAAAAGCACATCACCATGGGCAAGCCGTATCATCCTTGTCAGAAAGAAATCAGGTGCAGTCAGACCTTGTGTTGATTATAGGCGTGTAAACGCGTTGGTGAAACCAGACGGTTACCCAATGCCGCGAGTTCAAGATTGTTTAGACGCTGTCGCAGGTGCAACATTATTTAGCACATTTGATCTTACTAGTGAATATTTTCAGATTCCTCTCAAGGCTGATGACATTAAAAAGAGTGCTTTCGTCTGTGAATTCGGACACTTTGAGATGGTTAGAATGCCTTTCGGACTAAATAATGCAGCATGCAATTTTCAACGAACTATGGAACTTGCATTACAAGGCCTTCAATGGAAAACTTGTTTGATATACATTGACGATGTCATTGTATTTGGGACAAGTTTTGATCAGCACATGGAGAGAGTGAGAAAAGTATTAGAGAGAATAGAGAAAGCAGGGCTAAAGTTGCGTCCAGACAAGTGTGAACTATTACAAGAAGAAGTCGTTTTTCTTGGGCATGTTGTGTCTGGTAATGGTGTAAAACCCTATCCACTAAACATCGCTAAGATAATCGAGTGGCCAACACCAACTACTTCAAAGCAGGTAAAGCAGTTCGTCGCCATGGGATCTTATTACAGAAAGTTTGTAAAGAATTTTGCAAAGATAATAAGACCTATGGTTGATCTTACCAAGAAGGGTAAAGTCTTCAAGTGGGATGCAGCTTGCAAGAACGCATTTGAAAACATCAATTTTAGTTAGTCCCGAGATTATTGGATATCCACTTCAAGATGGCAGTGAATTCGTTCTTGATGTAGACGCGTCGGATTTGGGTATCGGCGGTGTTCTTCACCAAGTACAAGAAGGAAGAGGACGCGTATTGTCATATGGCAATAAAGCACTCAACAAAGCGGAAGTCCACGAAACCCCAGGTGCAATGGTCAATCGGAGAGGTTTAACCGAACACTTCTTCGAATGACCAAAGCATATGTATGCGGCGAACAAGAAGAATGGGACCTAAACCTTGGTTGTCTTGCGGGAGCTTACCGAGCTACCCCAAACGAAGCAACCGGTTGGACGCCGAACTTACTGACTATGGGTAGAGAGGTTAGATTACCATCCGAACTGGTTTTCTGTAGTTCCACAGCTAACGACAATGAGCAAGTGACATCGTATGGCGACTATGTTAATTTGCTACGGGGTAGAATGCAACATGCGCATGAGGTGGCGCGAAAGCATCTATCGTCATCCGTGAAACGAAATAAAGAGTTATATGACGCTAAAGTGGCTCTAAATAAGTACGAAGTAGGGGACCTGGTGTGGTACTTGGCAGAAGCAAGAACAGTTGAAATAGCACACAAGCTTGAAAGGACTTATGCAGGTCCGTATGTAGTGAAAACGAAAATGTCACAAGCAAATTTCATTATCCAGATGGATAGGAATGGCAGTGAGAAACTTATGCATCACAACAAGCTCAAACCATATGAAGGTATCACACCCCCGAGATGGATTTTGCAAGTGAAGAAGAACTGGAGTAAGAACAAAGAGACTACCAGTAAAGAATAAAGCTAGAAGTCAAGATAGGAACTAGCTGAGAGAGTAAATGATTTAAATCAAGTTTTAAAGATGTGTATGCTGTAATACATTCATCTTTTGTTAGTTTGTAAATTTATTGTTTTTTTTTTAAATTGTGTATTTTGATGGACAATTAGAAGTATGTAGTTAAAATGTAATAATGGGAATTATGTTTTTCCTAGATGTAAATAGATGCGAGTCGACTGGTGTATGCTGAGAAAGCAGTTCATCACAGATCCAATGAGAGGTGTTTCAACATGTGATATGTTAGAATACACAGAAATAAAAGTATCACCTTTTCAGAGTTTTACTAACAGTTTGTCGACCGGAGGCATGCTGAGAAAGTTGTTGCAGAATTCAACATGATTCAACGCAGAATCGATTTAAGAAGTAAATAGTGAAATAAGCTATGGGATTAGTGGACTCGACCAAGCTGAGATAGCGCAGTCGTATAGATCCACTGATTCAACGTATAATCGGATAAGAAGATTATGTAAATATGTAGAACACAAAATAGTAGTTTATTTTAGTAATAGAAACTATGACTTTTCATAGTTTGTAACTTAACTAGTGGACCGACTAAGCTGAGATGGTCGTCGCAGAACTCCACTTCGTTCAACGCAGAATATATGGGAACTTATACTGGTGACGGCGGACATGACACGAAGCTAAGACGAGGAATAATCAAGGGGCAGTGTATGCCATAGACAGTAGTATGAAGATGTGTAAATAATTACACGGGATAGTGTAACCGACAGAGAGTGGGTCATTACGACAGATGCTTAAAGAGTCCTAGATAAAGATGATCGAAGGATGTTAGAGAGATATATAAAGAGCACCGACAGACAAAGGTGAAGATTTTCTGTTAAAGACAGAAGGGTCTAACTACACCACCGGGTCACTTGAAGTTTTAGTTCGCCAGCAGAACGGTCACAGAAGTAAGATGTTAAGAGACGTATACCATGATCAAGTGGCAGTAATACCTATGAGAAGGACAACACAACCACAGATGTGTTTTATGATTTTATTTTTGTAATAACATACATATATTATATATGGTTATTAAACTGGATTCAACCAACTAAGAGAGCAGTTGAAGTTTGTCATGTCATTCAAGAGGTCTAAACTTCTGTTTACCAATAGTCTTAGCACTACAACGATTGTTTGTTTGTCTTCTTCAGAGCAAGATGTCAACCGTGAGCGATCGAGAACGTCGGGCATACCATTGTCTTAAATGTCTACATCGGTATGACAAGGTCTACATAGAGGCGAGGTATAGAGTGATAGATCACACCATGAAGTACCATATCAGCCAGGATGAGACGCCCTTTCATTGTGGATTGTGCCTTTTCCGATGCATGAAGTGGGAGGAGTTGCTGGCGCACACCACAACGTTCAGGAGGCACCGGATCATGCTTCGCTAGAAAGGTGTAGTGGACACTCCCGAAATGCTTGTCGCCAGCAAGAAACCTTACATCATATCAGACGTCGATATGGTAGCTTTGTCGGCGGAAGCTTCAAACCTCCACTGGAAATCTTTGGCTAAGAGAAAGGGACACACCACACCAACACCCCACATGTTGACACAGGCCATGAACACAGCATTCCCGTTGAGTTTCCCAGATGAGTCAGCCCAACAAAGTGTACTTGCCCCACTGCCAACTTTGGCTGACCTTTTCCCTCAACTAGATGGTGATGAGCGACACGTCAGGCATACGCTACCAACACCACCATCAATGCCACATCAGTCAGAATCACTCACCTCACACTTATTTACACCAGCTTCACTACCAACACCACCATCAATGCCACATCAATCAAAATCACTCGCCTCACGCTTATTTACACCAGCTTCACTGACAACACCATCATTTGTGTATAGATCACTAGCATTTGTACAGAGGTCACCTTCATTCATGCATAAATCACCAGAATTACCACAGAGGTCACCAGTATTATTACAGAGACCACCATCAGCACCATTGACCACACTACCACTACTGTGTCAAAATCAAGCCAGCACACATACAGCTGTAATCACCTCACAGTACTCACCACTTTCATCGGCAGCAACGACATCGACCAGACCACATGTACACTCTGACGTGACAGCGACATCTACCAGACCAACTGTAGACTCTGACATGACAACGACATCTCCTGCTCCAGAGAGCATATTGGTTTCATTACTGGGCACACCAAGCCGTGATATGAGACCTTTGTTAGCCCCAACAAAAACCATGAAGCGTGCCAGAAGTGTCTCGGAATCATCCAGTTCCTCATCATCAACGACCACCTCGGATGCTTCCGACGTAAGGAACAAGACCTTAGTGGAGATACACGACACCCTGAAGCTCAACTCGACAACCATTTGCAAACTGTTGGAAGACAACACCAGGGCAGTAAGAAGGCAGGAGAGAGCCATGGTAGATATGAAAGATGCCCTCCAGTCTCTTACTGCTCTGCTAAAGCCTGCCCAGCCAAAGGACCATCCTCCACCGCAGAGTTCCTACAAACGGACGAAGGAAAATCGACCATCTCCGAGAAAAGGAAATAAGGAAAACAGATGGAAGAGATTATAATTTAGTACATGTCATATAGAGGACACGTATAAGTCATATAGAGGACAATTTATTACATACGCCATATAGTGGACAATTCTAGTACGTTTATTTACATAGAGGACATTTTTAGTGCTAACATTTAAGGAAGAAACATTCAAGGACATTTCTAGTGCTCATATTTAAGGAGGAAACATTTGAGGACGTTTCTAGTGCTAATATGTAAGGAAGGAACAATCAGTGACACTTTCACAACAGTGAATTTTATATTTATTGCATATTGTAGTATATTTAAACATGTACAGTGATACTCATGTTAAGAGAATGTTGGAAGTGATATAGGTCATGTTTAAGGAATAGTTATGTAATGATTAAGATGTTATTTTCAAAAACTCTTAATTCTAAATTGTGATAGGAAATGCTTTAGGGTTTCTCATATACTAGTATGTTAATGTTTAATTAATAGGGTAAATGGGTTAATATGTTTAGCTCATTGTCTGAGTGCTAACTTGAACTCACTTTCAACATATTTAATGTCATTATTATTGTTAAGAAATATAAAAAGATCGGACAGGGAAAGTAGCATTCAAGGACGACAGTAAACCATAAAACACAGAAACAAACACGCGAACAGACAAACACTTTGTATTTACAATTTGTAAGGTGTTTGGAGGACCTTTAACACATTAAGAGGGGGGAAATGTAGTGCCTCGCTATTTTGCATTCTACTTTCGTTTTCACTATTTGAGGTTAGATCGATCTTTAAGATTGATATTTGTAATTTATTAACATAATGATTACGCATTCAGTCTAATATTATCATCTATAACGAGATCTATAAAGCTACCTTTTTGTAATGAGTGTATTCAGCCAAATTCTAGTTGTTTATTCTTATCGCGTGTTGCTTTGAATATGCTTCCGGTAACCATTTTGAATATTTATGTCCGATGCATTGTGGGTTGTTTTCTTTAGCAACGCTATGCGCGCTAAGTTTAAATCGAGTTGTAAATACTTTTGAAACACTCATTTCACACTTATTTAAGGTCAGATTGTTTATCCAATGTAAGTGTTTTATGTAAAAATCATTCATTTATTAATATTGTTTATTGTTTACTATAGTTTAATAGTAGAATACGTTGTAATTCCAGTCTTTAGTAGGGCTAGTAGGAAAAGCGTACATATTTCATTGTGCGGTTTTGTGCGACTTTGACGTTGCGCGGTTTATTATGTATTTCATTACGCAATGCTTGTGCGGCGTTCTTCGCACATGCAATTCTTGTGCGGCGCACAGTCTTAAGGATATTTAGTATTTAAGGAAAGGTCAACTGCGCACAAGGACTCCGACCTCCATTGATTTTTCAGCATCCTTGATTCATTTACTCATTGGTAATTTATTATCTAATATCTACTGATAGGGAGCATTTATTTAGAATTTGTTTAATAATAAGTACTAAAAGACACTTAGTCTGTTTTAAAGAGAGTATCTTTTATTTATCATAGTTTGAAGTAACTAAAGGAACACTTTGAATATTACATTTTCATCCAAGTCATTTGGTAAGATCTACTAGATTCACTATTTCATAATCTGTTGAGTATTATATCTAGTCACGAATTGTTACATTCGTTATATATTATATTAACTTGTTGGTGATATTGATATATTTAGCATTTCCTAAAGAGAGAATTAAAAGAAGGAAACGTTCACACGAGTAGTTCAATTATTTATCTTCCTTGTTATTTTAATATGAAATAGTGTTTTTTTTATAGCATTTTATTTATTTTCATATATACTATCGGAGTCCATTTTATTTAAACTTTAACGAGTCTACGGCGACAATGTGCTGGTACGCTACCACTTGAACCACCAGCACGTTACAATATTTTTACAGGCAGGCCCTGAATTAATATTGACAGACCCTGAATTAATTATATAGTAAAATATGGCAAAAAGGAACATTGGATTGAATTGGGGTTTTAAGGAGCACCAACACATGAGAGGTTATATGGCGCCTAACAGGAATGAACATGCCAGGCTCATCCTCCATGTACAACGAGATAAAATATGGAGAACGGGCCTAGAACCTTCTCACCCTGAACTGCAGAGTTGCTGCAAATTCTGTAGACACTCCATTTACGCTGAAGCCACGTTATTGTTTTTCTGCCACTGCTCTAGTGATATGAGCGAGATGGCACCTGAAACAATGCAGGGGTCATGGTGAAGACCTTTAATGAGCATGAACAAAAAATAATAAAATGAACATGAATTTAGGAGGGTTCTACCCCTCTGCCTTCCCCTCCAACGGGATCTGCAGTGGCCCTATTCTTTGCACCGTAACCACACCGGGGCCCCCGGAACCACACGGGGCAAACCAAAACGAGATTTTGACAGACCCCGGGCTTAGGGCTATCCTTTTTGGTGAGCACTGTGTGTCATGGCGAATATTTTAACGGTAAACATATTTTTAAATGGACCCGCAGCTCGTTTTGTTGTGATACATCGTTTCAAGAATGACTGTGTGTACATAGAGTAAAGTAAAAGAAGTGGAGGCAGTACACAAAATACAGGTTACCGTTATATGACAGTTTATAAGGGGACAAACAAAACAAACAAACAAACAAACACAACGTCAGATAAATCAGACTAGGGGGAAAAGGTGGTGAGGGGTCGGCCCCATATGTAAACAGCACCAAAACATGCTGCTGAACAAATGATATCTTTAAAAAGGGTCGCAATCTTGAAGTCTTTATCAATTCACGCATTAAAATCAGCCGCCCAACATTAGCCTTTCGATTTACTAATGATCCAGTATCAGTTGGACGTTAAATCTGCTTGCATATATTAAAATACAATTTTGAGTTGTTACTTTTCTTCATCATTTTCTTAGGTTTAAATATATCATTGGTGAAATGTAATCGTCTACAGTTTATAGTTATATATGCAAAACTAATTTGCTTCATACTATTCTTATAATTAAATATTAATGATTGAACAAATGCAAGTTATGTAGAAAACTAACAGGCTTCATACTGTTCTTACAATAAATATTAATGATTGAACAAATGCAAAATATGCAGAACAACTAACGGGAGGCTGCTAATTTTTAAAAAATCGAAAATTGCTGTGTGTCCCTTTAATGGTAATTCTCATTGTCAGTCTCAAATCACAGAAGCTGACATTTGAAATTAAAATCGATTTTTCTATTAAACCATGTGTACTTCAAAATGATGTTTTGAAGAATGTATTGGCGGAGTAGCCAACAGCATACATCCATTTTTACAGAAATGAGGATTTTTGTTCACTAGCCCGTATTATTATATAATCATTTGGACTATTACAATTTTCGTAATTAACCCGACTATATAAAATTTACTAGGTTTACACCTTCGTGCTAATTTCAAACACTGTAAACCCTGACTTTCTGTGTAAACTCTGATTATCTGGTTTAATCATTGAATTTTAATGACAACAGACAAACCTTTTTTTATTTTAATATGTTTAGGTTTCTGGGTTCAAAATTGACCGACAAAGAAAAGGAATGTTTGCAGACATTTGCATTTATTTAATTACTGATAAAAATAATCTTTGTTCTTTTTACGAAAATATTATATAAATGCATGACATGTAACTATTTATTATATACTTTCCAGTTAAATAGTGGATTTTATGATTAAAATAAAGCTTTATATTTGCATTGTTTATAATTCCACTCAAAAGACGTGCTGCAACTGTTGACATTGTTTAGATTGTTGTCGTCATTGAGGTCATTGTTTTGGTGCATTATGCTATTTTGCATAAATTTCCAGGTTGTGAGTATATAGTATATAATTAATTGAATAAATGTTGGTTTGTCGTGAATATACGATTTATTTTCATTTCGAAGTGGGAAAATTGAAATATTCTAACTCGTTCTAAAGCACTCGTGAAAATATAGGTTTTTTCACTTCTCGATGACAATAAATCCTATATTCACTCAAAACAAACAAATATTCTCTATATGTTGCTAATGTCAGGTACATGTGTACCCTAATATCAGTTGATGAATTGAATGTTGTTTAATGTCTCATCAACATCAATGTTATGAAGAGCTGCCCAAGAGAAACAGGATGGATACGTTGGAATCTGCCTACAAATATATTTGGTTTAAACAATATGCATTGAAGAAATGTGATGAACAATATGTCGAATATACATGTGCAGGATTTGAAAATGTTTTCATCTGCATGTAATTGTTACTCCTACTAAAAAATAGATTTGAGGACATGAATTTACATAAGTTTTCATCTTAAAACTTATGTAAATTCATGTCATGTAAATTGATGTCCTCAAATCTATTTGTTAGTAGGAGTAACAATAACATGCAGCTTCATATATGCTTAAAGCTACATGACAGCAACATGTTTGTACTAAAAGTTTATATGGTGTTTAACATAATTTTTCAGCACACTTCAAAGACACATTTCCCAACTGAATGTAGTCGTTGAAAAATCATGGATAGCATGATTTTTAACTGCTTACTTCTCGCTGACTGATTACCACAGAGACATTATATTGAGGCCCCATCACAGTTTTTTTCTTTTCATTTACTATTATCTTAGTTTTTGATATAAAATATATTGTAACTAAAAACACTAGATTGTTTGTTATGGTGGAGCATAAAGTCGCAGCTTTTTCTGTCCGTCCTGTGTGCGTCCGTGCGTCACACTTTTTGTCCGAAGCATAACACAAAAAGTATGCTTGATATGTGCTTCGTGTGAACGACTAGGACAATGAGACGGAGTGCAGTTCATAGGAACCATAACTCTAGCTTGACTACTTTTTTTAATTATCTCCTTTTTTTGAAAAAAGCTTAAATGTCGGCAAATGACCTAAGTTGTTGGTGCAACTATAAAATCCAGTTTAATGAATTCATATAAGATTTCGTTGAATTCAGACAAGCGTTTTCTGAGAAAAAAATCGTCAGAACGACGACGACGGACGACGGACAGACAACGGACGGACGAAGAGTGATTCCAATTCAATTCAATTCAATTCAAATTCTTTTATTCCAAGATTTTACATGTGTAAAACAGCAATGGATATAATATATAATGCAAATTCAACTATAAATGGTAATCGTTATGACAAATAAAGGTGGTAGTACAGCGAGAGAAAATGATGATAGTGCAGAGCAGAACTGATAGTTTTCACAAAATAATCTACAGTCAGATAAGAAGGTAGATAGCTATTGTTCATCGGTGTCAGATGGGAGACAACTGAGCATGCATAGACACGTGTATATTTATTTATATACCATGCCGGTCTCCCTCCCTTTAACCATATAGACTATAATACAAATAATAGTAACATATTAAATTATGGTTAATATTAAGTAATGCATTTAGATCTATAGATGCATGCAAATCAAAATATAACAATATACAACGTAGGTTCATTTCTTTACGGCATATATAAGACATACATTTAACTAAGCTACATGAAAACCAGTGTTTGCACGGGACTTCGACGTACTGCCTATAGATATTTCTTCGAACAATGTGTAAACAGTTCAACAGTGATTCAGTGATACTGGAGCTGCTATTTACAGGTAGGAAATTAATAATCTTACTTCAATGCTTATGTGTTTAACAGTAAGTTATTATATAATTAGTATCACACGGAAAAGTAGCATAGTTCAACATGCGCCTTATTATATTGCACAACATGTACACAGGTGGAGATATAACAGGTAGGGATAACCCCAGTATTTATACCTTGACACATAATACGAAAACGAAACCTGTGAAAAGGTATTGTCGGGGTTCTTATGTCTTGTATAACAATATAGTATTACAAAATACACACAATACAGTTAAACATTCATAATGGAAAGAAAGTCATTGTCTTTGTATTGGCGTCATTTAGTTTTTGTACTATTGACAGTTCTAGAACTTCGTAATTTTACAAAATACACATGATTACAATATATATGTAATATAAACAAAAATAGGCTAAAACTGCTTTAATGTGTATTATAAATCGATACACAATTATACATTTTTCAGAATAACGTCAATGAAATTGCATAATTTTATTAAATCTATCTTGTTATTTGTGCTCATAAGTTGTTGGAATTTTAATATATTTGGACGTGTATAGTAATACGGTTTTAAATACTTTTTCCTTTGTTCTATAAAATTATTACAGGTCAGAATGTAGTGAAATTCATCCCCTATATCTTGAGTGTTACATACTATGCAAACTCTTTCGTTAATTGGTTTGCTATTCCATCTACCTGTTTCGACAGGAAGTCTATGATTTCTTGTACGAAATTTTATAAATTGCCTGCATTGATAAGTTGGTAAAATGGATATATATTTACATTTTCCAAAGTTTGATTTAAAAGATCTGTAAATGTTACTTGAGGATGATATATCAACTGTTGATATCCATTTTTGTATATAAAGGTCTTTAAGTTTTTGGTTTGCTGATTTAACCAGCCAGTTTCCGTTTGTGAAACTTTGCGAGTACCATATTCCCGAAAAACCTAATGTACAAAGTAGGTTTTTTATATTATTTATCCATGTTGACTTTATCTGTTTTGCGTCTGTTAACGCTAGGACGACAAAATATGTTAAAGAAGATAACTTATTGTCGTCACAATCTCGAATAAGTTTTGACCAAAATGATATAATTCGTGTTTGTATATCGACATGTAGTGGCATAACCCCAAGTTCACCATATATCATTGAGGAAGGTGTGGAAGATTTTAGATTGAACGCATACTTATAAAATTTTAACTGGACGCGTTCGATAACATCAATATTTCCAAATCCCCAAAGTTCAGAACCATAAAGTAAAACTGGTTTAACCATTTTTTCGAATAGATCAATCTGCATATCAAGTGGTAAATTTAAAACACGTATTTTCTTTAAAAGAGCGAAAAGAGCTTTATTCCCCTGTTCCGCTATGTATTTTTTAGCTGCAATATATGAGCCACTACGAGATAAAAACAACCCTAAATACTTATATTCATTAACAATTTCTATAGTTTTTTTATTTAGTATAAATTTCGAATTTGTTTTGCATCTTCCATGACTAAAAACAATGATTTTTGTTTTATCGACATTTACTGTTAGTTTCCATTTATTACAGTATAGTTCAAATGCGTTCAATGCATTTTGTAAATCTATCTCATCATTACTAAATAATACCGTATCATCAGCGAAAAGTAAAACAAACAGCTTTAAATAAATAGTAAAGTCTTCATTTGAAGCCTGGCACTTTATACCGTTCACTTTATCGAAAAGTGAGGACTCTAAATCATTGAGGAAAATAGAAAATAGGAATGGGGAGAGATTTTCGCCTTGTCTTACGCCATTAAGGCATGCGAAAAAACTCGTAGAGCCTTCATTTGTCAACACCTTAGACTTTATATTGTTATACATATTAAATATGATATTAAAACATTTACCATTTATTCCTTCATTTAAAAGTTTGGTCCATAGACCATCTCTCCATACCATGTCAAATGCTTGCTTGAAGTCAATAAAACAACAGAAAAGTTTTTTCTTGCTCGACCTTACTATATCAAGGAGACAGTTAAGTATAAAAAGGTTGTCTAGTGTTGAATGTTTTTTCCTAAATCCGGCTTGGGTCGATTTTATTATGTTATACTCTTCTGCATATTTATTTAATCTTGTGTTTATAATTGATGTAAATAGTTTTCCGAAGCAACTGAGGAGAGTAATCGGTCGATAGTTTTCTGGTAGACTGGGGTCACCCTTGTTTTTAAAGATTGGTTTTATTATCCCTATAGTCCAACTTTCTGGGATTAGACCATTATCAAATATACAGTTAAAAAGTTTAACATAAATTGGCAGCATTATATTTATTGTCGCCTTAATCTGTTCATTGATAACATTGTCCATACCCGGTGATTTATTATTTCGCAAGGAACGTGCAGCCATTATAATTTCTTCTTCATTTATGCGTTGATTTATTTCATCGTTTATTTCTTGGATTTGGGGCGCACCTATGTTTTGACCATTTTCGGCTTCCATATAAATATTGTTAGATTGGACGAAATTATTTTCGCTTTGTGTCTCGTTATTTGTATTATCGGTTACATTTACAGGATCTTCTCTATACTGTTCGGTGCGTTTAGTTCTAGCCGAATTCAAGTTTTGGCCATTATTGGCTTCCGTACTCAAATGGTCATCGATTTGGTCATTTTGTACATGGGAACTAGCATTGTTTTGACCGTTTATATTTTTAAAAAAGTTAAAAAAATCATCAATAGAGGCTTTAGTGTTATTTTGTTTGGTATTCGGATTTATAATGTTCCAGAATTTTTTAGGTTCTGAATGCTTTATACGTTTTAACATGATTATTCTATCGTTCCGGTAGCGATTATAGCTAGTGGATAGCGTGTTTTTATATTGTTTACTTACGGATTTTAAAAATATTTTATAATACGGCGTTTTGTATTTATTATACAACTTTCTAGCTTTATGATAGAGATTTCTTACTTTATAACACGATTGATCAAACCATGGTTTAATAGTTTTCTTATTATTTATCTTTCGCTTAGTATATCCGAATGATTCTTGAGAGCATGTCTCGAACAGTTTATTTATGCTCTCAACAATCTCATCCACATCTTCTTTAGTAACAAGACATTTTTCAGACATCATATTAATTTTCATCTCAATTTCAGCCACTCTTAATATATCAAAATGTTCAATAAAACTATCGGATTTATCAGAGTCCCACAACTTAGTATTTTGTTTGGCGGTTGGGTTGTTTATTGGTGTTTGTTGAATAAGCTCTTGACTAGTAGTAAAATTAACAAATACAGGACAGTGCACGTCAGAATATAGTGAAGAAAAATTTAATACTTCAATTTTGTTAATACATTCAAAATTGTATGCACTGGATATAAAATAATCAATTGTGCTTTTATTTTTACAGGTAAACTTAGGATTGGATGCATCGCACTCTAATCGCCCATTTAGAATAAATAAATTATTATTTTTACACAGTTCTAGCAATTTATTTCCAAATGAATTTACAGTTGTATCAGCACTGTTTCTATTTAATTGCACGTTTGATCTTTCAAAGCACTGAAAAACCATGTCACATTCATCTTGTAAACTATGTAAACCGTACAAGTCTGCGATATGTTCATCAATAGTAGCATAGTCGCATGAAATGCTAGTTCTAGAGTTAAAGTCTCCAAACAGGAGAATGTTTTTTGAATTATTACAGTATTTTATTATTTCAGTTTGAAGTTCCACGTATGGATCCTCAGTTACATATTTAGAACCATTTGGCGGTATATATACAATACCGCATTTAAGATCTTCATCGGTACATGTAGGAATTAACTGTTTCGAAATCGTAAACCAAAGGACAAATTTGCAAGATTTCGAGTTGTCAACATTTATAAAAGGCATTAATTCGTTTTTTACGATTAATGCTATGCCACCTGATCTGCGTGAACATCGAACCCGTGTTCTGTTATGTAGAAATACTGTATAACCGGGTATATCAATTGTATCAACGTCATCAGTTTTACTTTCTTGAATTCCAATAATATCATGGTCATTAATCAAATTGAAAAATTCAGGACATTTCAATTTAGAAACTAATCCGCATACGTTCAATGATAAAAAGTTTACGCTATGACACACATTGTATGTACCATTATTAAATGGTTCATGACTTTCACATGAGTTCCCATTGTCATCGACCGTTGACTGTGAACAAAAGCTTTCTCCCACGCAATCCTACAAGTCACTCGCGATCGTCTGCTCACCGGCCGTGTCATGATGGGGCGTGTCCCCATTCGTGCAACTGTTGTTTATGTCTGAGTGTAATGTAGGTCCGTATTGAAGTGTTACACTTTCAGTTGGCCTACTTAACGAGACATTACTGTTTATTTGTGCATCATACCCGTATTTCGGCCTGTACATTTTCTCACTGGTTTGTTGTTGGATAATAACATCCACTTCGTTTTCGCTAGAGGAAATATCACTGTCTGTGTCGTATTCTTTTAGCTTTTTTTGTGTACAATCCATGTCTATAGGTGATGTCGCTTTTTTCTTCCCAACGATTTGTGAGAGTGGCGTATTTTCACATTGAATTTCATTCAGAGCTGTGAATCTATTTTGTGTTTGTATTGTGTCGTCTTTCGCGAACCGTGTCTTTTGTCCTTCAACACGTTCGTACCGTACCCTATTAGGTGTATCCTGTTGATATTGTCTTTGGTTATTTGTTTGTTGTTGATGTTGTTGTTGCTGCTGCTGCTGTTGCTGCTGCTGATTTTGATGATGCAGCTGTCGCTGTCCCTGTTGCTGTTGTTGTTCCTGTCGTTGTTGAACGTTGATTGGCTGTTGTTGATGTTGATTCTGTTGTTGTTGTCGGTTTTGATCTGTTTGTTGGTGTTGCCGTTGTTGTTGCTGTTGCAGAGAGTGATGACCATTTGATTGTTGTTGTTGATTTGTTTTCCTATACTGGGACATGTGTTCACTTTGCCTATATACATGTGTGTGTTCTTTCCTTTCACGGTCGTATATGGGTTGTCCTGCTGAATTATTTGGTATAAATTGTTTCCCATTTATATATAATCTGTCTCTCACTAGTTTTACTCTGTTGCTTCTGTCACTTTTAGCATGCTTGGCTTCTTCATACAGCATCTTCCTTCTATTTTCGATTTCAACAGGGAAATGTTCCTTGACTCTGAAGTCACTTCCAATTAGGGTTTTGGGGGCTTCAAATCTAACATATTCTTTGTCTTTGTAGCTCTTGAATTTTGCTATTATGGGCCTCGGATAAGTGTGTCTTGAGTTGTAGCGACCAAGTCTATGTACCCTATCAAATTCAATGTCTTTCTCAATCTTCATTTCCGCTCGGAGGAATGTTTTTAATATTTCTTCACAGTTTTCATATTGCCCGAATGCCAAGTTAGATTCAGGGATTCCACTGAATATTAGATTTTCCCTCATACTTCTCCATTGTACATCTACAATTTTTTCTTCTGTTTCTGCTTGTTTTGCACACATATTGTTTTGTTTTTGTTCTAGAATGCTTATTTTCTCAAAGAGAGAATCTATAGATTTGTCAGTTTTAGTGTTGGAAATTATGACGTCATCGCATATGTTACTATAGTGGTGGATGGTCTGGTCATACTCCTCTACTCTAAGTTTGAGTGATTTTACTTCTGTGTTCGTATTTTCGATTTTAGTGTTTGTCTGATTGATGGTTTGCTTGATACTGTTTATTTGTGTCATTTGTGATTCTATGTTTGTCATTCTCTGACTCTGGTTTTCCATTTGCTCCTCCATAGATTGCCATCGTCTGTTTTGATTTTGCATTTGTAACTGTAAGCCTTGTAATTGTTGGCCTAAAGCATTGAAACACGAAGCAGCCCATGGTGGTACACCGGTATATTCCTCCGTATTCACTGTATTTGGGAAATGTAACGGTTGTAACGGTTGGGTGAATTGCCCTTGTTGTTGAGAATGTTGTTGCACTCGGGCTGTAGTCTGTACACATGGGTTTTGTTGGGTGTATTGCACAGGAAGACTGAATTCCGTTGATCCCATTGATTGAGATAACATTTGTGAAGAAGTGTTTGTGTTTTGAGAACCATATAAAACATCTCTTGACTGGCGAATAATGTCTGCGGTACATGGATCAACAGTTATTACAGTGGGTGGGGAATGGGCATCAGAATTCATACCTTTTTGAGAACTCTTTTGTTTATTCTTTCCTCCTTTCTTCATTGTCCACACGTACAAAGTGACCACATCGACCAAAATCGATCACAAATATTATATATTTCCATCAAATATCCGCTTTTAGATAAAAAGTTTCTTGTTTCTTTGTCCGCACAAATTTTTCCACCCTTCCGCCCTTCTTCGGCTCAGGTGATCAAAAACAATGACAGATGACAGCGATTTTTGAATTTTAAAGTCCCGATGAGTTTCGTGCATTTGAGATTTACTAAAACATGGCAGAGAAGTAACTGATAATAGAGTATATTGTGTTAAAAATACAAAAACTATTAATTGTTAACGCGGGTCTTTTAAGAAAATCCATCTATACGTAGTTGTTTTAACATATATACAAGTGCACATAAAATGCAAAACGGTTATAATTTTTACTACATTATTATAAACTCTTTATGGGACGGGCCTCATCATTTGACAAAAAACTAATAATCTCAATTTCCTTGTGCAAATTTATTTCTAACAGCGATTTACAGTTTCCTATAGAAATTCTCTCCCCACCAAATACAATAGGCTCGAAATGTGTCTTTAAGTTATAAATGACATTCAGTTTTTAGTGGTTGAGGCTACCACCCAGGGCGTTTTTTCTGAAGTTGTGAAGACTCCCTAGCCTGGTTATTTTGTGTGTAAAAAAAAGCGTATTCATGGGTAGAACCAGTATTGTATATATGGTACCTCTGTCATCTGTAAGAATCGACACTTCTTCACTTACAAGTCAAACTCCCATTAGGATTCCATCCCACAGCAGTGAGATCAAACTCAGCATCTTTAATATTCTTTATCTTCTCGACTACGAGTGCACTTAGCAAAAGAAAATCTGACATTGAGAATGACCCTGACTTACGTAAACACTTTTTTATGTGGTTGGCAGAGATTTACTCGTTTTCTCTCTCCACACCCACCCGAAGACCAAAGAAACTACAATTTACAAATTCTTCTATTGAACAAATTTGTAGACAACACCATCATATATTGCATTTTCGAGGGAAAAAAGTATTGATCGACAAAACTTAAATTAAATTAAACAAATTTAAGCCTACATTTTGGAATTTGTCAGATTTTTTTATTGACTTCATTAATTGATAGGTATGGTTGGATACAATTGTAACATATTCAGACACCCTGGCGAGCGGACGAGTGGAATTGTCCTGCCCTAAATATTATTATGTGATGACATCCATCAAAATATCCGCCATGACATAGTAAAATAATTCCCGATCAGTCTATGTTTACAAATGATACCCCACCCATTTTTTACACAACACACTCAGTCATAGTTGATTAACGCTGTATCACAACAAAACTAGCACACAACCCATTTTAAAATATGTTCCCGTAATGAAATCCATCAAAATGTCCGCCATGACACAGTATAATAATAATAATAATTACCGATCCTTCTATGTTTACAACGACACCCCACCACACACATACACTCACAGAATCGTAGTTGATTTGACAACAGTAACACTGTATCACAACAAAACGAACTCACAGTCCTTTTTAAAATATGTTTCCGTAATGAAATCCATAAAAATATCAGAAGTGAGACATTATAATAATTCCCAATCGGTCAATGTTTACCCTTTTAATAGGTTTTTCTACATACGCCGCCATCTTGATTCTCTGTGATGAAAATCGACATATTCGACGGTGAATACCTGGCCAACTGGTGTCAGACTGGTATTAGTACTTTAAAAAAAATGTGTTGACAGTTCAGGGCCTGGTTACTTGTGAACAAATGTGTTTGAATAGTGTGTTTACTATGCCATTATATAAAACGTAATGTTTGGCAGGTTTTATTAGCACTGAGCTTTGTTTTGCAGGACTATTTGCTGACTGTGGAGGGAACCGCATAACGCTATCTGCTTACTCACAGAGATGTGGTGAAGAATTTGAAATGGACATTTTGTGTACGGAAGTGAAATTTGTGAACAAACACTTATATCGAGAGGGGTTAAGACGTTTGATTTTCGGGACTTCTACATGGATAGTTGAAGGAAAAAAGTTCCAGATATGTGTACCTTAGTGTTGGAATAATGACAACGGCTCGAAAACAGTGTATTTTGTTCTATTCTCAATGTACTGAAATATTACCAACCCGAGCCCTACTGTGCAAAGCATTGTGGGAGGCCAGGGAACCAGGCTATATCAAAATAAGCAATTGCGTTTCGTCCTCAGTTTCGTACCTCGTTTCATCACAATGTAAACTAAACAAAAATGTCAGCGTACTTCGAGTCGGCACTTCGCGGAATGTATAGCACTTATTTAATCATAACAGAATACAGTATTATATCATCAAGTTCATGTTTCTTCAGTTTCTTTTTGTTAGTACAGCTGTGATAGTAGATCTGTTTTACTCTAGAAATGAACATTTGTTTAATTTGAGAGAACAGTCTTGACAATGGACAAGATACTGTTATTTTAATAAAGAACGGGTGTGATGGTGTAAATAGAGCAAGTATAGCTCGTGGCGACAAGTTATGTGTACAGTCTAGGCAAAATGTTCATAAAACATGTAGAGCTACATATATCAGTCCTAAATCAATAGCAGGGCACAAGAGAAAATGTAAAGCTACTACAGGGAAAGGCGACCCGCAGCGCACGCTTATGTCCGAGAGATCATATTCATTTAGGGAAGACTGCCTACTTTGCGGGCCCCAGTAGGGTTATACAAGCTTCGGAAACGAAACCAATTCTATCTTTTCTGTAAGAACCTATGATTTTCAGGAGCGAATAGTTGAAGCATGCGAAAAAAGAAAAGATTCTTGGTCTAATGAGGTGTATGCCCGCATTCAAATTTAGCGTAGGAGGCCATGATGTCCGCGCCGTCCATGGTGTCCGCGGAAACTATGGCCTAGGCGTAGGAAGCCATGATGTTCGCAAGGCCATTGTGTCCGCAGGGAGCGTCTCAACGTTATATGTGATTAAGTGTAAGGTGGTATTATAACGTATTGGGTGGAGACATAATGACTGAATGAGTAAATTGAATTGAATCTTGTTAAACGGCTCCTTAACACAGTATAGGTTATTTAGAGCCGACTCAGAGAAAGCTGACGTTGGTATTATAACTTATTGAGAGGGGTGGGGGAATTCAATTGAACTGTACGTTATTTAGAGCCGCCCAAGAGAAAGTGTAAGGCGGTATTATAACTTTTTAGGCCCCTACCGGTCCGGACCGGAGGTGACTTTTGGGTCTCCCCCCGTCAGTCCGTCAGTCAGTCCGTCAGTCCGTCCCATATCTGTTTTTTTGTCCGCACTGTAACTTTGTCATGCATTGTGGGATTTTTTAATAACTTGCCACAAATGTTCACCATAATGAGACGGCGTGTCGCGCGCAAGACCCAGGTCCCTACCTCAAAGGTCACGGTCACACGTGGAGGTTAAAGGTCAGAAATACGCTTGTCCGGGCTGTAACTTTGTCATGCATCTTGGGATTTTGAAATAACTTTGCACAAATGTTCACCATAATGAGACGGCGTGTCGCGCGCAAGATCCATGTCCGTAGCGCAAAGGTCAAGGTCACACTTGGAGGTTAAATGTCAGAAATAGGCTTGTCCGGGCTGTAACTTTGTCATGCATCGTGTGATTTTGAAATAACTTGGCACAAATGTTCAACATAATGAGACGGCGTGTTGCGCGCAAGACCCAGGTCCGTAGTACAAAGGACAAGGTCATAGTTGGATGTTAAAGGTCAGAAATACGCTTGTCCGGGCTGTAACTTTGTCATGCATCGTGGAGTTTTGAAATAAATTGGCACAAATGTTCACCATAAAGAGACGGCGTGTCGCACGCAGACCCATGTCCATAGCTCAAAGGTCAAGGTCACACTTGGAGGTTTAAGGTCAGAAATAGGTTTGTCCGGGTTGTAACTTTGTCATGCATCATGGGATTTTGAAATAACTCGGTAATAATGTTCACCATAATGAGACGGCATGTCCCAAGTCCCAGGTCCGTAGCTCAAAGGTCAAGGTCACGATAACTTCAGAACACATATTTTGCAGCTAAACATAGTTAGGTATTCAACATTCCTTGCATGATCATTCACATGGCTACATTCAACCTTTCATATGGGTACATTCAAAGATAACTGTTTCTTCAATAACTTCAGAATTAACAAACAGGCTAATAACAACTTTATTTCTTTGAAATTTTTGCAATTATTGTGTTGACGAAACACAGTAACCTTTGACAGCAGTTTGACATTTGTGCAGTTATTGTGTTGACGAAACAGTAACCTTTGACAGTAGTGCAGCTTCTGAATTGTTAACTTTGCACAAGACCCGGTAGGAAACTAAGGCCGTCCCTCGGACTGCTTCTTGTTGACTGATGAAATACTGACTAAATAAGTAAATTGAATTGAACTGAATATTGTTTAACGGCCCATCAACACATTATAGGTTATTTAGAGCACATTATAGGTTATTTAGAGCCACCCCAGACAGAGGGTGAATGTGATATTATAACTTATTGAAAGGTGAAATAATGACTAAATAAGTCAATTGAATTGAATTGAAACTTGTTTTAAAATTAACGGCTCATCAACACATACTTTGACATTTAGAGCCACCACAGAGCATGGATATCATTTGATGTCTATACCCCCAGAGAGCGTAGAAAGTGGTATTATAACGTATTGTATGGTGAAATAATGACTAAATTAGAAATTGAATTTTAATTGAATCTTGTTTAACGGCTCATCAACACATTACAGGTTATTTAGAGCCGCCCCAAAGCATACACATCAATTGATGTATATATCCCAGAGAGAGTGGAAAGCGGTATTATAACGTATTGAGTGGTGAGATAATGAATAAATAAGGAAATTGAATTGTACTGAATTTTGTTTAACGGCTCTCATCAACATTGTATGTTACTTAGAGCCCCCCCCCCCCCCCCCCCCCCCCCACCCCAGAGAGATTGAAACTAAACTATTAGGTGTAAACGCACAGAACAAATCAATAATATCATCCTTAAGTCTTGACAGCGGATTGTCAGCTAAAACCGTCCATTACCCTCAGCCGACTAAACTAATGTGCGGCGTAGCGTGGCCTGTTTGTAACATACTCCTAGCGTCGCCTGTTGTAACATTACTCCTAGCGTCGCCTGTTTTGAACGTACTTCTAATATGAGTAGCGAAGCCCAGAGTAGTGTAAATACTTTGAGGAGGTGTCTCCCTTTCTGAAGGTTGGTTGCCGATTATTTTTTCATTTTGGACCAAAATGGTGTTCGCATAAACGATATTTGTCAGGAATATATACATTTTATGCTCGTAAAAAAGTTGTAACTTTCCACCCTTACCCCGTCCCACTCTGAATTTTATTGCACTTTTATGGATTTTCGTTTTTGTATTTTTATTTTTCCAAGTTACTCTCGGGAGTACAGGAGTATTCCACGTTACGCACCTGAGTGTGCATAACCACAACATTTTTTTATTCAGATTTTGGTCAAAGTTATTTCCATAAGGATAAACCTGTTTTATTATTAAGTAATGAGCTTTCGGATCTAACTTTCTTATGAAAGTTTTGCTTTTAAATAAGTTTGTGGAGCACAAGGGCCGTTTTCCTTTTAATCATTGATTTCGTTCGTTTAGAAAGAGGGGTGAGCGGAGGGCGTGGTTAACTTTGTATGTAACAATGTTTCAATCATATCACGACAATGTCTGCTTTCCAATAAATAAAAACAACATAATATAATTCTAGATAGTATAAATGCAATGTAGACACAAAAAGATTACCCAAACACACTGAAATAATTGATCGATAAGTTGTAAACATATGATTTATTCAGTCCTAAGTTGCTACAAGTGTATAATGTGTATGCGTGTGTGTATGATGGGAGTGTGGGTCCTGGGTAATACGTATGATTTCGTAGCTACACATGTATGTGTGCGTGTATGAGAGGGGGTGGAGTGGGGAGTGTTAACCGAGATACAAACCTGTTTTCCTTACAAAAGGACTCTAAATCCGTTGAAAAATATTCATTTCAATTCATTGTTTCATCACTCAAAACGTTATTCCACCACCTAATACGTTCTCTGGAGCGGCTATAAATAACCTATAATGTGTTAATGATCCTTTAAAAAATATTCAATTCAATTCAATTTCCTTATTTAGTCATTATTTCACCACTAAGTAAGTTATAATACCACTTTCCACACTCTCTGGGACGGCTCTAAATAACATGTGTATTGACGAGCCGTTAAACAAAATTCAACAACAATTCAATTCAAATTACTCACTTAGTAAATATGTCACAACTCAAAAAGTTATAATACCACATTCCCCTTTATCTGGGGCGCCTCTAATTAACTTTAATGCGTTGGCGAGCCGTTAAACAAGGTTCAATTCAATTCAATTCCCTTATTTAGTCATTATTTCATCACTCAATATGAAGTTGTAATACCACATTCCCTATTTAAAATCCAAACTATGTAAAAAGCCGAACATAAAACATTATTTATACGAGCTATACATTTTAAAGAAATATAAAAAGATCGGACAGGGAAAGTAGCATTCAAGGAGGACAGTCAACCACAAAACACAGAAACAAACACGCAAACAGACAAACAAGAAGGCAACATTAATAATAAATGCTTTCGTAGCTACACATGTACACATTTTAACACTTATTTAAATGACGTCAGTTACGTTAGTTGACGTCACTTCGGTTACGTCATATCATTGACGGGTTTAACGTCAAAGTTATGGTTTTAAAAAAAAGAGTAAAACAAAAAACAATTGCCCTTAATCGTAACGGTCAGGTGACCGGGCCAATAACGGTCAGGTGACCGGGCCAATATGGATATGCATTTTCGGCCCAGTCACATGACCTACATTTGGCGTATCGGACCGCATTTATGATATGGCTCAATTTTCGAGAGCTTATTGTAGGGTAATTTTGTGCATATTGCCGGCCAAAAATACGTATATATATGATAACACAATATAAATTTAATTAAATTATAGAATATTTATACACTAAAAACTATTTTTTCCCGGTCATTTGCACATGTGCATGCGTTTTGTATTTTATAAATATGGTGTTATTGCTCAAGCATGGATTAAATGCGTTGGTGCGTATTCAAATGGGACGTTAAGCAGCTGCTCTCCAATAAAATCCGAAAAGTACATTTAAAAAGCGTTTTTTCCCACCTACACCCCATCCACCTCACTCCCAACATTGCGCTCCACCCTGCTAAGCTGAAATCCTGGATCCGCACCTACTGTAATATATGTGTTATATATGTGTATCCTTTCCAGATGGGAGGAAATGAAAAGCAATCAATCAATTGTATTTAATTATTGTATTTTTTTAGTGTATCTATTTATCATTTTACCCTTTTAAGGTCGATTTCTAATTTAAATTACACTCCTCATCCTATATTCGTTTCTAAAATATTATATTTTTGAATAAATTGCCACTTTGAAATAAAAACAATCACATGTGGCATTCCAGACCATAATCACTTTGCTAACCATTGTTATCACACACACACACACACACACACACACACACACAGAGAAAATATGTGTTAAGGTTTAAGGCTGTGGACCCTGTGATGACGCCTACCTAAAGCCCATTGGGACGGTGGCGTTTGATGTTTGTCCATGATCTTTCTTGTCGTGCCCTTAATGGTTTATTCTCTTACTGCTCTGGCTTCTGCAAAGTCATTGAGTACCTTCATTGTGGCTTTCTAGGCTATTGTTGTTTTGTATTATATTTACACGAGCATATTTTTGTTTTACTTATATTGCCTATTGATGCTGCCTTGTTGGTTAGAGATTAGATCATGGCGGGGATTTCTTTATTTACACTGTCCTGTTTTAATGGGATGACAGTAGGGTAAGTGTGAGGTTTGGTGCACCCTAGAACCGGTTTAAACCCCCAGTGGCCTACTTTGCCACTGACCGTTCCAAGGCGGTAGCCCTATTGTCAACCCTTTTGTGTTTGTGATGTCGTTTGCATTTTTTATTACTTTTGTCTTTTCGTTTGTCTGTTTGCGTGTTTGTTTTTGTGTTTTGTGGTTGACTGTCGTCCTTGAATGCTGCTTTCCCTGTCCGATATTTTTATCCTTTTTTTAGCAACATTATACCCATATTATTACCATTACAGTGGACTTTCCTGTCATACTATTTGATCAAAAAATTCAACAGATAACTGAAAAATACAAAAAACGTATGATTTACATATTATCTATACTCTATATATTCATAAACAAGAAATACTTGACATGCGTGTTAATCTCACGTGTGAATCACATGAACCCCACGTGAGATGCACACGCGTGGACCTTTCGTATACGCGTGTGGATCTCACGTGACACCGGTACTCTGAAGATTGATTCTGGTGGGTTTCCTTCTAGACTAAACCTTACGATTTGCTATCTGGCATGGGACCTCAGAGGGTACGGAGGTAAACGGTAGCAGCATATTCCTGTGCAGTACTCGAACTGGACCCTGTCCATCCTCGCGTTTCACTATATATACACAGATATCCCTATTTGGCATCGCAAGTACCAAATATGGATCCCTGTCCTATTTGTCTGCCAATTTGTGCTTACCTTGCAGACAAACTTTCCTCACCAGGACCCCGTAGCCATCCTCAAGATTGCTGTTTCTCACATAGCAATAATATCGCCCCTTGTTTTGTTCAGCGTTCTTGCTGGCTTCCTTGGCAGCAACACAATATCCAACCTGCAACCTATCGCTCAGCTTCTTGCCATACGTCTGTATTTTGATGCAGCTTCTTCAGCATCTACTTAAGTACCTAGGTGGGCATCCACTGAGAGACGGGGATGCCACCCAAATATGAGATAATGGGGCGAATAACAGTTGCATCAGTCTTCGTTGCATTGTATGCCTGGACTATTGGTTATCATGTTTTCCTCCATTCTATGTTAAAGATGAATGGTCAGCCTTGTTTTTGTATTATCAATTAACACATTTAACTCTTAAACATCATATGAACATTTCTTGATAGTCTCGGAGAGAAACCGCTACAAAGTTGTATGTAAAGATACGTATTATTTGCATGACGTCCATACTACTTTTACCACTGCGTGACTGCATGGGGAAATGTATTGTATAGCTGCACAACTATTGCCAGATAATTGATAAATACATTTACCTGTGGATTAATTTACATTTTCAAAGTTTGCTACGTCATCAAATAAAATCTTATTCTCGCTTTTCACAGATATTGCAAATATCTATTGTTGTGTATTGATTTCGATTTAAATAAACATAAACATGTTCATGAAACAAAACATGGCCGGAGAACTTTACGGCGACTCCATTCCCCAAGGAATTTTCGGGTATTTCTCTTATGAGGGTTTCCTCCCTTGGCCGAGAACCGCGTCCAATGTGGTCTAAGGCTCTGGCTATGGTGATATCTTTTCTCTGTTCTTGCTGCCAGTCTATCTGATTAAAATGATGTTATAACTTATTCACAGGTCGGTTGAGGATGTTCCCCGAGCAACTTCTTATGGGGTTTATGTCTCAACGTATTCGTTTTTCTAGAGCTTGTACTCGAGTTGCATTACTTAATCTTTGTATAACTAAAAAGCTACCCCATCAGGGCTACCGTTATCATAAACTGCGTAAAACATTTGAAAATGTTTATTATCGTAAACCTGATCTTCTTTCCAAATATAAAAGTAATTTAAGAATTCTTCTGCGACAAGGACTATCACAACCTGACTTCTATGGTAACGTGATTTACAAACTTCGTAAGATCCTTGGTCATGATCATTTTTATACTATCTTTGTTAAACTTGTTAAACGGTTTACCAAAATAGGCCCCCATCATTTTCAACGGATTTCATGCTTGACTGTGGACCCATTTACAGTTCGCCACTATGCTTTCCTCTTTAATTGTGCGATGACCGGACAGTCTGTGGACCCTATGATGACGTCTAACTAAAGCCCAAAAGGACGGTGACGTTTGATGTTTGTCTACAATATTGTCTTGTCGTGCCCTCAATGGTTTGTTCTCGTGTTGCTCTGGCTGCTGCCAAGTCACTGAGTACCTTTTTTGTGGCTTTCTAGGCTATTGTGTTTTGTATTTATACATACACGAGCATCTTTGTGTTTTACTTATATTGCCTATTAATGCTGCCTTGTTGGTTAGAGAATAGTTCATGGCGGAGATTTATTTATTTACACTGTCGAGTTTTATTGGGATGACAGTAGGGTAAGTGTGAGGTTTGGTGCACCCTAGAATCTGGTTTAAACCCCCAGCGGCATTTTTTTGCCACTGTCCGTTCATTGGCGATAGCTCTATTGTCAACCCTTTTGTGCTTGTGATGTCTAATTTTGCATTTTGTTCATCTTTAAAGTTGTTCTTTGTTTCTGTGTGTGTTTGTCATTGAATGCTACTTTTCCTGTTCGATTTTTATATCCATATATACAATAAATGGCCGTGGTCTAGTGGTTCAGCGTACATCTTTCAAAACGTCAAAGTGCAAGACTGTTGTTCAAATCCCGTCCGGGCAACTAATTTTTTAATCACATATATGCTGAAGCCCCCCGCCACCCCTCCCCCCACGCCCCCCTCCCATCCCACTCGAAACTGATTTTTTTGCATTTATCGACGTTACCTGTGCGGAGACTAATTTTACGCAACGATTTCTGCCTTATATGCTGACTTTTTGGGTCTTCGTCGATTTGAAACTACTTCACACGTGACTCATTCATATTCATGAATTATTACCAGTTAAAATAGGGACTGTGTAGTTTATCATTAAAAAACATACTATTAGACATATCAACACCGATCATGCTCAAACATTGTGTCCGTGATGTTTATTGACAGTGTTTATACACAGAGGACATTCCTGAACTTGGATATTTTTTCCCATCGAGACCTTCACTTTGTCAAAACAAACATGCACATTAACTATGTCATATTTTAATGCGGGGCAGACATTTAAGAATTGTTTACATGTATTATTAATTGGGAATGGAATAAGTCCCGCACCCAAGATCACGCTCAAACGCGTGCACATATACGCACGAACGCACATTCAAACAGATGGACACACATGAATAGATACAGTCGGAGTAACACTATACCACAATACCTATATTCTAACATGTTATCAACATGTGTTTTTTTGTGTTGACTTTGGACAATATTTGACCCAGGGTCGAGCAAAATATCAATATATTTGAGCCGCAGCTTATGAAAATCATCAACTGGTCGCAAACATGCATAACTCAGAAACATTTGGTGCAGATAGGCATGGTTTGTTTCAGATGTATGCTCTTATTTGATTAATTGATTATGATATAATTTGAATTGTCCAAGAGACGCAAACAAATACTTAATTTGTAAATACATATTAAAAAATAGTATTATGTATTGTTTATTAAGTGGAATTTTAGCAAAATAGAAACCCAAATGTTACTTACTTATTGGTTAACCTACTTTCCTATAATTAAATGAACGATGGCATTGAAATATTCGACGATCAAAGAAGACTCAAACAACATTTCAGACAAAGATCCAAGCCCCCACCCAGTTTGTGACCCAGATATGAATAGGATCACTATACACTGGAAAGGCGTCCAAAAGCCCTTTATTATTTACCTCCCAGAAGTAACCTATTCACCTGACTCTTGGCAGACGACGATTGTCTCCTTTACAGATCCATCAGAAATCAACACGACTCTGACCTTATGCAGAGAGACCTATCAGCCCTGGAGAAGCGGGAAGAAGACTGACATATGCAGTTTCACCCCTCAATATTGCACACCAATTATAGACTACACGGGATTACTCTTGATGTAGTGGTCAGAAACAAGTATCGGAACGTATTCATCAGTGAGGGCCTGACATGTAAAAAACACATCGACAATACAATCACCAGGACTAAACGGACCATGGACTTCATTCGACGCTACCTAAGTGACTATAGAAAACCTGTGAAGGCAGCGGTATATACAACAATAGTTCGCCCTAGTCTTGAGTATGCACCAGCGATTTGGGACCGACCCTCATATATCCAGTGACAACCACAACCTTGAACAGGTTCAACGGAGAGCTGCTCGTTTCGTTCAAAGAATCTCTCCACTGAGCGAATTCCAGGGTGTGTAACCGAAATGGTAAAATACCGCCACTGGGATACAGTCCAGCATTGGCGCTACATCAGTCGCCTGATACACGGGGAAGTTGACATCAACCAAGAGATTGTCAACAGAGCGATATATAGTTCCGATACTGTCACTTGTTTTCGTGATTTACGAGCACACTCGTGATGCAATGGTTAGCAGCAAGTATCTCGGCATTAACAGTTCGTATCTCTATTAAAAATGGAGAAATAATTAGCAAAATCTATGACAAGATAGATGCTTTTAATTTTTATATTGTTAATTATTCCCACTTAGATGGGAATGTTCTCCTAGCTACTTCTTATGGAGTCTATGAGTGTCTCAACGTAATAGTTTTTCTAGAGCTTGTAATCGAGTTGAGGTCTTGAATGTTTTGCATTTTTTGTACAGCTAAAAAGCTACTCAATCAGAGGTTTTGTTACCATATCATTCGAAAAACCTTTGAAAAATTGTATTATTGTGATCCTGATATAAAAGTAATTTAAAAACTCTTCCGCGGCAAGGTCAATCGCAACCTGACTTCTGTGGTGACTGGACATACACACTTCGTAACTTCGTAAATCCTTGGTCATGATCAGGCTCTTACACGTGTACAAAAGTTTATCAAAAGAGGTTATGACCCCATACTTTTGAACCCACTGCATGTTTAGTGGCTGACTCATTTACAGTTCGCCACTTTACCTTCCACTTTGACTGCGTAATGGGCATATTGTCGACCCTATGACGACGCCTTCCTAGATCTTGAAATGACGGTGATGTCTTTAATGTTTGTCTTAAATCGTGTCTTGTCGTATCACAAATCGATAATAAAGATTGTATGAAAGTGATTATGACCAACTTTATCTTTTCAATTAATATATCTATGGGTACAATTTCCACAATTCGCTTATTTTTCACACATACATTATTTAGCAGTCAGTTTTGCAAATGTTAAACAGTTATGTACTTTTACAACAGGAGAGCTAATATTACTCGCAAATAATACTATTTTTTATGTTAAACCCATTATAAACGTAGGATGCTAGATTTTTAATATTTGTTTAACAATACGATTGCAAAATGTTAATTATTTATAAATACGACACATTTTAGTTTGTTAAGGTTTGAAGTGCTCTTTTTCTATATCCGTATAAAGGCTTCGTTCAAATAGAAAGTGAAACTCATCCTCTAGAGCATTGTTAATTCTACATTTTCTATTTGTTGTTGGTCACCTTTTTACCAGTATCGTCTCTATTTCAAGACTGTGTACTGAACTTCGAAGTATTGTTAATGTAGTTCTTACTTCTTAATATTCACTATGTCTACAACTGAAAACGTAATTTCGAAAATCTTCGATAAAATATTGCTCGAGATAAATCATTTAAACCCTCGCTCTAATTGTGTGTATATGTCGTGCAGTCTTTGTTTGAGTTATGAAAAAACTCATTGCTTGCGCTAACCAACATAGTAAACACCTAAGCTGCACATCATTTAACATCACTAAGTAAACATTGTGAATATATGTTTGCTCCCTATTGTTGAACACGTTTAACCAGTACTTAATAATAATATGTATTCGTTTTATTTGAAAACTTGTCATTCCGAGTTCTCCATAAATGTAATCAATTTGTTGTGAAATTTTAAACCCCAAACCCCAGTAATGATATATAAAATTGGAGATGCATTCGATTGTGTTGACTAAAACCCCATACTTCACTAGATTAAATAAAATAGATGAAACTCGTAATATTATAACAATGCAAACTACTGCTGTTTTAAGTAATATGTGTGATTATGAAATTGATGTTAACAATTCGAAATATAAAATTCTTAAGTTAAAACCTTCGCAACTAAACAATTCAATATTCGCAAGAGCCTCTCCGTGGCCGAGGGGTTACTAGACCGTAAGCTAATAAGGTAAACCCTCCCTTTCCCGGGGGAATTTTGTTTGACGCAATATCACCAAATATTCCAGTCAAATTCAATAATTTATCTTCTATTATTGTTTCTGCATCTGATAGGTTTGGGTAATGTTGGGCGGTATGGCGCCGCCACAAAAACTCTTGGAAGTGTGCATGTTCAAAGGCATGATACAGAAAAATGACACGGCAACAAAAAGCTGGAGTTGTGGCCTTTGAATTCATGTGAAAATGTATTTGACATCCGAGTACTGAGGTTTGTCATATAGGCAGCACACTATCCTATCCATGCTCTCCGTGCTCTCCGTTCGTTTTGGAAGAACATCCGAACATTCATGCCGTTGTCCGAGCAATCCAAAATTGGCACAAACTCTCTGTGCTTTTTAAACATCTTGGGACTGCCTGCCTCTCCGCACAAAGCCACTGGTTGTAGCACAGCTTGTGAAGCAATGTAGTGCGGGAAGTAAAGAGCAAATACCAGACCCCTTAACCTCTACAATTTGTTTCACATTCAACAATCTCCTCTTTTTTTTAACCATCATAGTGCCAAACATGACATACGGTTTTATTCCTGAAGCAAATTCTGTAAACAAGATTAGTACGTCTGTTTCAGGAGAACGTACCACGATTGTGTCTGATGTTTGTGAGGATTGACAATGATATAATCAGTAAAGCGATGAAAATAGATCTTCCTGATCATCAGCGATGACAGCTATGTCATCTGCAATGGTAAGCCAGGAACATTTTTCCCATTCAACGTAGAAGTCACGGCCGTTGAGCTTTGGTGCATTTGATTGTTTTCCACTGGCCTCAACTGAGATTGAATAGTTTCGTATTGTCATGATTGCTCATGATATTCTTCAAATCACAATAGATATTTGTTTTCGGCCCGACAACAGGAAAGTTGTGGTTTCCCCTCGCCTCTTGCACTCAAACTACTCGATAGATCTAGGGACGTAAGTGTCTGTCACAAAGTGGACTCATAGTGCTTTTGGAAGTAGGTCAAACACCAGTTCTGACAAATCGACAAACGTACCAGAAACTGAAGGCTGACTCTGAGGTTTTGCATTACCTTTAAACATATACACAGCATATTCAGTAGGTTGTTGTGTAGTTGGCTCAACTGATGCCTCTAAGCAGTAGAGGAATTTGCTCTGTCAGTTCTAAAGGAATTGTCATCAGCTGTCGCAAGGGACCATGGTACTGGGCCTAGAGGATATGGTAGCATCAACATAAGATATATATTATGCTTGATCAATAAGGGAACCAATTAACCAAATATAGCGTGTTCAGCTTTGATCTAAATCAGTTTGTTCTTTGCATAAGTTTCTTGGGCACTTCCGTTGATGAAAACGTAATTTACAGTTGGGCTCTCTTGATTGGATCTTGAAATGTGGTTGGGTCGGGTCGGCGAGTCAATTAACAAGTCATTGACAAACTATTTCATGGACTTCTCAGTCTGATGCTGTAATACATCATCAACACAATCTCTATATGCTGGAACACCAGACGATCGGCAGTATAACTCGTAGTGATTGATATCAACTCGGAATGAGTTTGTGAAACCAATGATAGATTCCGTGGCACTTCTGAAGACTTTCTCACTGTTCTTAGTTTGAGACTGGTGCAGTTTTTCAGTCGAAGAAATAACTTCTGATGCCATAGTCACCATCTTGTGAGTGGCATCTACCAGATTTGCTCTACAGTGATTTGTAACGCAACACTGCTAGTACCCGTATACTGTATAGTTTCTACTGAATCCAATGATGCTACCCTGTAAATCTGCATGTCAACTGATCGCTTCTGAATAGTTATATGACTTGTTGTCCTGGGTACGGGTTGTGTCCAGACTCAGGGTGTCATTAAATATACTGGAATATGTCTGGCATAGTTGTAATGGTCATATTCAAATAACACTGGACATAGGCGGTTGAGTGAAAATATATGCATGTCAAGGTCAGTTCCTTTGTGTCTGTCTTTAATAAAAATTGGTATTATTAGTATTGTGTCCAAATAACCAGATTAAAGCAAGACTTACTTACATTGGATGGGGATAAATATGATTATATACGTAAGCGTTTATCTCAAAAATAGGATACCCTGTAACAAAGGGAAGATTCCATCACTAGTAAACAAATCATTTTCAATAACGATAAGCTCCCAGTAGTTTATTTAAATGTGCAATTACTATTTTTCTGATTTATGCACCTTTTTAAAAAATAGTTATTTCTTTTACATTTAAATATTATATTTATTGATGTATACTAATGAATTAAATTATATTTTTTAAAAAATCATAGTTAAAAGTAAAATACTAGCGCCTTTTTTTCTGGAACGTCCCATATTACATATAACTTTAAATGGTAACGTAAACTTCGTGTTTATTTTACATATCATAGCTTATATTATTAATTATTTAATTAATTAATTAATTAATTAATTAATTGATTAATTTATTTATTTGTTTATTTATTTATTTATTTATTTATTTATTTATTTATTATATTCTTTCATTGCTATATTTGCTAAATAAATATCATTTTATTATTAAAATAGTCATTTTTAAGTAAAGAAATAAAGCCTTTTTTTCTGGAAACATTCAATATGACAAATAACTTTAAATGGTAACGTAAATTTCCTCCTTTATATCCAATAACGTAAGCTACATTGTCTTTAGTAAATGTTTTATTGCGTTTGATTTTGATTTCTAACTTTTTTAATAAAAATATAAAATATATATATTTTGTTGCATGTAAACATTTGTTTAGTGTTAACTGTGATATATTTTCAAAACACAATAATGGTAACGTATATCGAATGGAGGTCACGGCATTATGCCCCCACTCTCATTTGGTAAACATACTTAATCTTTTAACAAATTCCATACCTTTCAGGAAAATATATTCTTAAAAATTCCCCCAGGGTGGGGGTGCGTCTTTTGGTAACTTGCAGTCTAGTTTTTGTTAGCTGTATTTATGATTTTTTGGTAATGAACAGGGTGTAACGTAAACTACAGTATATTTTCATATTTTTGTTGTGTCGAAAAGGTTGTCTAAATTAAACAATTTATAAATAACATAAATATAGGCAGTATTTATTGTTAATATGCATATTTTTTTATTCATATTCAACTTTATTGAACGTGTTTTTTAATTGTTATGGCAACGTAATTGTCACGTGCGTCACATACAAAAGCCCCAACGCTCAGATGGAACACAAGTCGAATTTTGAAGCATTTGTATGAACTTTCAGAAAGTCATACCCTACAAATTGCCCCGGGGGAGGGAGCTGGATATAGACCGGGGTCTTAGCCAGCTCAAGTACAATAGTTGTAAACCTTCTCGCCTCCCATTTGCTGCGGGTTCGAATCCCACTGGGAGCTCGACTTGTAAGTGAGGAAGTGTCGATTCTTACGGATGGCGGGAGGTGTACAGTACTAGTTCTACTCAAGGGTTGTCTGCCTCAACCACAAAAATGTCGACTATCATATATAACCTTACTTGTGAAGAAAATGGCGTAAAGTATCATACAAACACAGCAATATCGCAACACAACTATGTGTATATTAAGTGCATGCACTGTAACACATTTAATAGATAAGAAACTTGAGCGAAAAAAGAATGTGTCGATATGCACCTTATGTTATCGGTCGGTAAGGTTTAAATATGGCCGTCATGCACCGTAACTGATCGATACTGTTTAAATATGAGTAAGAATTAACCTACACCGATAAGCAGGAAAGATGTGTAGGTCAGTTGTTTATGCTTTATTCTGCAATTGTTCATGCATAGCCATGTAAACATCCCATATAAAGAAAACACACGCCTATGTCAATATACGTTATATAGTCTAGGATCATAATATTACCATGGATAAACTCGTAGACAACGTGGATATATTAATAGCCAGGAGTCCAACTGATGATCTTATCGTTGTTAAAACCGACAATGTCGACGAGAGGTTGCTGGAACTAAATAAATATAGTGTCGATTGTACACCGGATACAGCTGAGGAAAACGAAGGGTTGCTCGAAACGAAAAAGGTGGAGACAACGCTTGAATGTGCTGACATAGCTGTGTGTACCCTCAAAGTTATTGAAGATCAAACAAATAATCACAGCAAAGAAGAAAACGATGAAGAAGAGATCATGACAAAGTTTGGTGCTCTTAAACAGCTGATTATTGTTAGTGTGGCATTTATGTTGTTGTTTACTGCATTCCTATCATTTCAAAGTCTTCAAAGTACAATAAACAAAGAGGAGGGACTGGGCACAATCGGATTGTCCGTTTTGTATGGTACAATGATATTAACGAGTTTATTAATAGTGCCACTGACAATGTCGAGGTTTAGTTATAAGTGGATTATGGTGGTTTCCATGGTAACCTATCTGGTTTATCTAGCGACGGGTTTCTATGCTAAATGGTCAACTATAATACCAGCATCTATCATAATTGGTCTAGGTATGTATGTTGTTTTGTTTGTATATACATACATATATGTATGTATGATTTATCCACTGCAGTATGGCAAGCAATTAGTCCTAAACCATCTTACCCTAATTCACGTTTCCTTTAAAAGTGCTGCATGATAGTTCATTTGAACAATTATCGAAATAATTCAGTAAGGAAGTGCAAACTAATATGATATCTAGCGATCTATTACTAATAGTTTATATGACATATAAGTAAATTTTCAACAATTATAATGCTCATTTGATAAAATTATTATATGTGTTGCTTATTTTATAATATTTGTATCCTATTGTATCAATTCCTCACCACAGACATTACCCTTATTACTCATGACGTCAAGAATAACCAGGTAGCGGCGGATGAACTACAGATTCAGTATAGGAATTTCGCCTTTCTTATTGTTTCTCGGTTACCTTCTTCATATTTTATTAAAGATAACACGTTGTCATTCATGATGATTGGGTTTCAAGTTAAACGTAGGTCAGTGACTTTAAAGGACGTCACGGTGACCCAGTTACGTATTTCTCGTTTCTAAAGATGTATAGAGTGTAACCTACATGAGCGAACTAAATCACTAAGAGACGTACAATTAAATTCTAGGTCAAAAGAAGTTAATACTGAATTACATTTTTATTCTTCAAGATAACGCATAAAAAGATGTTGTTCAAAAGTGTGTCTCCTTGCTATTATATTGTCTTGAAACCAGCATTTCCGGTTTCATTATTTGGACTATATAAAGTAATATTGACTAAATTTAGAACGTGATAAATCGTTTCATGTAGGTGTAAATGCACCATTGATTTTTTCGTCTTCGTAGAGACGACAAAAAAGCTCATTTTTCTCCATAGAAATGTGCGCACCTCACATAAATCCTGTATCTAAAAATCTTAGTCCTGAAAATTACGGTAGCGTTAATGTTAGTCTCAAAGTGCATCAGCTGTTTATTCTTTTGACACTCTGGCTTCAGCCAAGTCATTGACCATTATTTCGAGACTTTCTGGGCTTTTTATAATCATATATACACGAGCATCTCTGTGTTTACTATATTGCCCATTAATGCTGCATAGTTTGGCAGAGGATATATCCGGGAGTGGATTTCTTTATTTACACTGTCCCGTTAATTGGGATGACAGTAGGGTAAGTGTGAGGTTTGGTGCACCCTAGAACCTGGTTTAAACCCCCAGCGGCCTTTTTGCCATTGACCGTTCCAAGGCGGTAGCCCTACTGTCAACCCTTTTTGTGTTTGTGACGTCATATGCCTTTATTACTACTATTACCATTCTTGTTTGTCTTTATGCGTGTTTTTGGGTTAACTGTGTTCTTTGAAAGCTGCATTTCCTGTTCGAATTATTTGATAATTACTGTTCTTATTTACACAATTATGTTTCATTTGGATGATTCTAGGGTAAGAGTGAATTGTCTACTCTTTATTGGTTGACTTTTTTTATTATATACCTATCAATAATTATATACCTAGTACTTTAATTTCCCTACAATGGAATACAGAACCCTGTATCATCTCTAGAGGTTTTCTGAACCCATAACACTATGCTACTAAAATGGATTTCGGAACTTCCCATACACAAATGTCAGATTGGAATGTTGGGGATTGCCCAGTAATCCATTAAGAACAATGGATGTTTTAACATGAAATGTGAACTTCAGAATGTTTGTTTGTGCATTTGTGAACATTGTGGGTTAATTAATTAATTTAACATTATCATGATTATGTCAGTTGTTAAAATGACCAGAATTTGAATTGTTTACCCATGTGTAATGAACACATGTGTGTAGTTGTTGCAATGCAATGTACATGTTTGCACGCGCGTGTAATGTACATGTAAACATGTCATTCCTGTTGGTGGTTTTCAGTTAATTTGACAATCTTTTTTTTGATACGTATTCTATTTTAATGATATGTAGAGAGATGTATAATAAAAGGATCATTACTACAGTAACATGTTCTGAAAGCTTTATCATCTCTTGTAAATAAATGCCACAGCAGGATCACACTCGAGGCTACGCTCTTGATCCGGCATATACCTACTCGTGGTGATACAAACTTCCAGAACAACTTACTATAGTAATGATACTTTTGTATCGCATAGTTTGTTCTATTTTTCTTTTAATTGTTGTTTGTTGTGAAGGTTTTTGAATGACTGAGTTATGTGACTGCTAAATTTCCTGTCAATTTGTATAATAATTCAGGCAGGGAAACGGGTTTTAGGCGCAATTTGACTCTACACTAAGACGTTCACCTCCGTTGGGTTATTATCACCTAGACGATGCATTTTTGTTGTATATTGTTCTAACTCTATTTATGTATGTTTCAATTTGTAAATCAATGAATGGTTAAACAAATATCTCTCACATCTGCTATAGGCTTTCTTTGAAAAAAAGCTCATCGATCAATAATAACATAGATCAGTTATAACAGTTTAAATTATGTCTAATATAAAACATCCTTAAATAATTTCAGGTAAACATTATATTTAGATGAAAGAGCAACTACACCCATCGGACTTTGTAGCCACTGACCGTTCCAAGGCGGTAGCACTTAACAGTTTAAATTATATCTAATATAAAAAAATCTTTAATTAATTTCAGATAAACAGTATACGTAGATAAACGAGCAACTACACCCATGGGGCCTTTTTGCCAAATAGCGTTCCAAGGCGGTAGCACTACAATGATTGTCAACCATTTTTATGGTTGTGATGTCATGTCTTGCCTTTTATTCATCTTTTGTAATTATAGTTTGTTGCTGTGCGTGTTTTTGTTGACTGTGGTTTTGAATGATACATTTCCTGTTCGACCTCCATATCCACTTTCATGAACCTTTTGGAACTGATTGTCCGTCTGTTTAGTTGAAATAATCATGAATAAGTAAGACCTCAGACTAATTTCTCACATACTTTCAAGTATAGAAGCAAATTATATTTCTTGAAAGGGAAGCAACTCTGACAATTCGATACAACTAATTTTGTTTAAAAAGTCTCTTACCAGTATACAGATTTTATCATTATACAGGTGCAGCTCACCTCTGGCAAGCGCAGTTGTCATATGTTTCTGAGTTAGCAAAGCACTACGCAGCAGCTACTACGCAATCTGAAGAAAACGCCTTAGGATTTTTTTTCGGCATCTTTTACTCCATATTTTACACAGGTATTTTACTCATTTCATTTCAAGTAAGTGCTATATCATCTCTCAAATGTGGCGGCTGTAAAAAGTCTCCCAGTGCTACGAATCAGTAGTGTTATTTTTACTGGTCCTTTGGGACCAACGAGCCCAATATAGGTGGCTTTGAAGTAGATTACCGCTTAAGCCGGTGCTAGGTGGCGTGAGAGGTGTTGCTTCTTTCATTACTTCTCATGATTCAATAAAACCGAGTCTGCTGCTTTATTCTCTTAATTGTGTTTGTTGCTCCCAAAGGATCATCTTTATCAGTATTTATTAGTTTGTTAATACGTTTTACAGCAGGCAATCCATTGTTATGGCATGATATCATGCCTGAGAGCATATTGCTTTCGGGTGCCATAGACGTCGATATATGGCCTTCTTTTGTGGTGTTTTTCGTTTCAAACATATTTTCAAACTGTGTTCAATCAAGTTATTATTTTAACTTTATAACGATATACAAATAATCTTTTTACATTTTTCCTTAGACCAGATCGTGGGTAACTTGGCATCTTCGCTTCTGTTCCGACAAAAGCCACCACATGGAACAAACAGTTCGGCCATCACGTCCGAGAAGCGACAGTGTGGAGCAGCATTTTGCCCCCTCGATATAACCAGTAGTGCAAACATAACTGCACCCAGTACTGAGCAGGTAAAATGTGATCATTCATATGCTTACAATATACATATTCAGCGAACACAAACAAGAGAGAAAAGTAGCCGACTCGGTTTCATTGAGCCTGTTCAGGAGAGGTAATATCAGGTGCAACACTTCTCACGCCCACTATCACCGGATTAAGCGATATTCTGTAAAGCCTCACAGATTGCGTTTGATAATGCCAAAGTACCAGCAAGTAATAACGGATCTATAGTCTAGGCGACCTTTTACAGCCGCCAAACAGCACTAAACGAACTCTAGTGTGAATATAAATACATACTGAAAAGGAGATTCTTAAACATACTTTTGTTGATATCGAACATCGAATATCGTTATAATAGAGATAGCATTTATTTGTAAATATCGTTATAATAGACACAACATTAATTTGAAAATATCGTTATAAAAGACACAATATTAATTTGTAATTATCGTTATAATAGACATAACATTAATTAGTAAATATCGTTACGATAGACACAACATTAATTTGTTAATTTCGATGTAATGTATATTAATACGATAATATATACATATATATATATATTACTACTGGTTCATAGTGTGGGGCTTGTCTAGATTTATACATTCCGGATGATGACAGTGAAGTTATTGAAATAAAACAGTTTAAAATGTGTGAATTTATTGATGTTTCAGATGTATACATACACCGGTTTGTGTGTAGGTATTGGAAGTGTCGGTGTAGCTTGCATGGTGTTATTTCTGTATAACGTACCGTTTTCTCCAAGACCTCGCACCGATATTTCAAAGACGATCAAGAGTGTGATTCATCATCTTGTATATTCCAAAAAACAGAAACTACTCCTGCTAATTCCAATCACTCGTGGTATGGTCGAAGCATTTGTTTATGGAGATTTTACAATAGTAAGTATAGCAACATAATTTAAGTCCAAATATGTCTTGGAATCTTTAGTCTATGCTGTATGGTTATAATGATCATTTCGAAATTAGTATACAAGTCGAACAGGAAATGCCTCACACTTACCCTACTGCCATCCCAATAAAACGGGACACTCAAGCGCGATATCCAACATACAGGGATAATAAAATTGCAAAGTTCCAGACTAAATATATACCAAGTCTATAACCCTGTCGTCACCATTCTTTATGTTATGTATTGTTCTGTTCATTGACTTGGGTGGTGCTGTAGTTTTTGTAGGACCATTTTCTCATAGATATCTTACTGAATAGATTAAAAACGTAGAACAAAAATGAGAAAAATGGTCCTGTAGAAATCACAGCACCCAAACGCAATCCGCGCTATACCACAAACAATGAGCAAATTAACTAGGCAATGAAAAAGACAAAACACAACACAAAAAGTGGTGAAGACTAGGATACCGACTTACTTTTTCTTAGCCTGTAACAACACTAGTGCATTTTGTACAAACAGTGATCCCGACGGTAACACTTTATGGACTTGTCAACAAGGTTGTGAATCACTATCATTCTAATTAGAAAACATTTTTATTAGGTTTGGACATACCATTTATAGGCAAACCGTTGTCATTCCTATGGGTATTAACTGTGCACCCATTTTCGCTGATTTGTTTTTATAATGCCACGAACGTGATTTTATGTTAGGCCTTTCTCCAGATATACAAGCTAATGTCATCGACGCTTTTTATAACACCTCACGCTATCTGGATGATATACATAATTTCGATCATCCTTTCTTTTCTTCTATGGTTCCTAACATGTATCCTCCAGAACTAAAACTCAATAAAGCTAACGTTTCGGATTCTGTCACTCCTTTTCTTGATTTACATCTTTCTATTGAAAATGGTGTAGTAATAACTAAAATGTATGATGATAGATGATTTTGATTTCGATATTGGGAATTATCCACATTTAGATGGGGATATCCCCAATTCTGTTTCTTATGGCGTGTATATTTCTCAGTTAATTTGTTTTGCAAGAGCTTGTAGCCGTGTTGCGGACTTAACCTTCGTAATATTAACATTACTGAAAAACTACTCCAACTGGGTTACCATTACCATAAGTTACGTAATGCTTTTTCTAAGTTTCATTATCGTAACACTGATCTGCTCGACACATATAATAGCATCTTAAAACACTTCTGCGACAAGGTTTATCACAACTCGACTTTTATGAAGATGCGATTTGAAGTTTATCGGTTGTGATAATGTTCATGAGTTATTCATTAAAATTATTAGAAACAGTATAAACGGAGGTTACGACCGAAGCATATTGCGGCGCACTAAATGCCTAGTTGTAGCCCCTTCTCAAGTGTGTAATGCTTTCCTCTTTGAGTGTGCAACGGGTGGGCGGTGGAATCTATGACAACGTGTTCCTAAATTCTTTAAGGCGGGAAGCGTTTGATGAATGTCCTTCACCCAGTTTTGTCGTGTCCTTAACGGTTTTCCCCTTGATACTCTGACTCCAGACAAGTCATATGAGATTAGCTTCTTAGGTTTAACTTATTTGTTGATATATTATATACATGAACATTTCTGTGTTTTTTCTTATAACATTTATCTACGCTTTCTCAAATGTTAGGGGGTTAACTCGGCGGGGATTATTTTTATTTACACTGTCTTCTTGTTTAGGGATGATGACAGGGTAAGAGTGAGGTTTGGTGCACCCTTGAACCCGTTTAAACTCCCCGTTGGAGTGACTGTTTTCTGTGAAAGCTACTCTTTGGAAAAGTCAGTGGGCAATATGGCCTTCCGGTTAGCTTAAATCAATGTAAGTGTACACGGCCTCGCTATTATCATGTCTATTATTGATAAAACAGTGTAAATAACTGTACATCACATCAAAAGCAAATGTCTAAAAATAAAGTCCACATCCAGAGCAATTAGGAAACGATACACGTATATGTTATTGTAAAGATAAATAAAAAACATAGTAAAACATATATCTTTACAATAACATATTGTGTATCGTTTCCTAATTAATCTGGATGTGGACTTTACCTTCTGAAACCCTTAAAGGGGAGGTTGGTACTTACACCTTTGTTTCGTTGGTTTTCTAGGGTACGACTAGAAAATTTGCGGGACAAAGGTTTACGCATCAACCTCTTTTTCTAGTCGTACCCTAGGGTACGGCTAAAAAACGCGCGTGACCAAGGTTTAAGCACCAACCTCCTCTTTCAGGTCTCTAGGGTAAGACTAGAAAACCCGCGTGACAAATGTTTAAGCACCAACCTCCCTTTTCAGAGTTTCAGAAGGTACAATCATGGAGTCCCACGAGGTTGTCCGGTCATCGCACAAGAGAAAAGTGAAGCGTAGTGACTGACTGTAGAGGGGTCAATCACCAAACATAAAATGCGCTGTAATACTAATGGGTCGTATCGTTTTCTGACGAATTTCCTGATTAATTGTGTAAAGTGGTCGGGAAATCCGTCAGACACTTTTAATTTCCGAAGTTTATAGGTCACATCTCCATATACATGTAATAACGGTTGTGATATTCCTAGTCGCAGAAATGTTTATAGGTTGGTAATGTATTTTTCCAACAGGTTTTCGTTGCTGCGATAGAACTTTGAGAAAGATCTACGTGGTTTATGAAAACCTTGCTGAAGAAGTTTACTTGTAATAACTTGAGTTCGATCCTTAGCATCGTTACTTGCCCCAGCAAAGCGAACTTATCGGGCCTTTTTGCCTTAAGTCTGAGATAATCATTATTAAAAACTAGTTTAACATTCATCAAAGGATGTTATGACCCTATCATTTTACAACGCACGCCGTGATTAATGGTAGACCTATTTACAGTTCACCACTATTGTTTCCTCTTTGATTGTGTGATGCCGTAAGTCATTGAGTATTTGCATTGTGATTTTCTTTGCATTATCTTTATATTCATACAAACATCATCTTTGTGATTTTGCCCATTAATGCTGCCTAGTTTGTTAGGGGGTTTCTTTATATTTACATTGTCCCGTTTTACTGGGATGGCACTATTGTGCAAACATAATGTATAATACAATTAATCTAACCTTGTTTTGCGGTTTATTTATTATAATCATGTTTATTGATGGTGCTTTTTCATGGTATTATAACACAGATGTATTATTGATATTTACTTTTTTGTTTACAGGCTTTCGTTAGTTGTCCACTAGGTGTCGAGTACGTGGGCTGGGTTATGATTGCGCACGGTGTGTCAAGCTGTATATTTTCTTTTTTGTCTGGGAAGATTTCCAAATATGCAGGTTTTTTTATTCCGTTTGTGATAGGTAATTATATTTGTAGAGGTTGTTAATATTCTAGCACAATTCTTATAAATGTGCATCACATATTCTAGTTTGTTTCATGCCTCCACATAGTGCATGGTGTTAAGGGATATTTGCAAGGTTTTGGAGATTGCAGTTGTAACAGAAAACAATATGTATCAAATTTTATACTGGACTGAAGATTTGAAATACATTTTGTGTTTGCTTTTTTTGGCATTTGCGCAATAAATCAGTTTGATTCATCTTTCATTTTTATTTTTCTGAAATTATCAGTTCTTTTTACTTAACACTTGCAAAACGAAACGTAGTGATATAGAGAGTACTATGTCAGTGCCCTGTACTGTCAAGTTGTCACGTTTTTTATTATAGGGTAAGTGTGAGTTTGGTGCACATAGAACCTGGTTTAAATCCCCAGCGACCTTTTTGCCACTGGCCGTTCAAGGCCTTAGCCGCATTGTTAATCCGTTTGAATTAGTGATGCCGCATGCCTTGTTTCTTATTAACGTTGTAATTGTTGTTTGTGTTAATGTTTTGGTTGACTGTGTTCTGTGAAAGCTACATGTCCTGTTCGACTTTCATACCATTTTTTTATTAGGCGAGGCTCAGAAAAGAAAGAATGAAAAGGCTCTGCCGAGCTATTCTGCATTTTGGGGCGAGCTTAATAAATTTCAAATGAAATGGCACTGACAATATTATTTTCATCCACATTTTCTAGTTTTATTTTCTTTTTTTTTTCTTTTTCGGTCTCCATATTTTGGAGACCCATTTATTCTCCCCGTCCAATGATGTACGAGGGGTCGAGGAGGACCAACCCCTCGTACATATTACAACATTTACATTTATTTTTTTTACAATTTTTTACAAAAATATGTATAACAAAATCCTAAATCAATAATACTCACTCAGATCTCTCAATCATTCGTTCACTAGTTTATACTAGGTCTATAGTTCTTTAAAAAATATCTATCCTTGTTTTCTTTGGGTATTAGGGTAACAATACCTTGTCTTTGTGTTATAAATAACTCTCCTATTTCATAACTATAATTCAGGGTACTGAGGACAAATTGTCCTAATTGTCTCCAAAATACCTTGTAAAATTCACATGTATATCCACTACTGCCGGGGCTGCGATTATTAGTCATATTTATTAATGAGGAAGACAATTCTAAATATGTTAGTAAACCTTCAAGATTATTTGTGTTCCAGTTTAGGAATATTAACATATTTCAAATGTTCATTTAGGTCTATATCTTGCAATTCTTTATCTCTACTACTATATAACGTTTTATAAAAATCCTCTGCTTCTTTTAATATTTCATGCTGGTCTGTTATTATTTGTCCGTCCTCTTTTTTTAAAGTAGGTATGATTTTGCTAAGGTAATTGTGCGATTTTAGGGCGCAAACATATTTTGTTGGTTTTTCCTCCTCGATTATATTTGTTGCTCTTGATCTTATAACAGAACCCATTATTTTAATTTTCCTGATATCTTTTAGCTCACACTGTAGTAAATCCAATTCCTCTACTTTTTCTGCATTTAAATCTTTTTCTAGCTGTGATATTTTTTGACTAATTTTTGATTCCTTTTCGTCTCTTTGCTTTTTTTATGTAACTGGAGTATGAAATAGATTTTCCTCTCAGTTCCATCATAAGTGTTTCCAAAAACAGTTGATCATTGATTGTAAATTATTAAATTTCATTATTAGGTATGTTTTCTAAATTTTCTAAATCATATATAGGAGGAGAGTATTGTTTTTTATTTCTTGAATTTTGTCCTTGATAGTTTCTAAATATTGCATATCTTTAAGCAATGAATTATTATGTTTCCAAAGAGGTTAACCTTTTATAAATTCATTAAAACATAAAATCCATTGAACAGGTGAATGATCAGATCTGTAACTATTTTCTATAGTGCAGCTTTTAATAGAAGTTTGAAAGTTTTCAGATATTAAAAACAAATCTAAACGGGCTTGTTGAAATGGCTGGAGTCTCCGCCATGAGTATCTCTTTATTGTGGGATGGGTTTCTCTAAATGGTTCTATCAGGTACTTATTTTGTATACTTTCTAGAAGTTTGTCTTTTTTATTGTTAATGGCTTTGTAATTACAGTAGTCTAGATCAGGATTAATGTAAAGATTAAAATCACCGCACCATATAATGTGCTCATTATTTAATTCCTCAACTGCATTTATTACACTTTCAAAAAACAATGGATCATCTGTGTTTGGACCATATACTGAAGCTAAAGTTAATCTATTATTATCAATTGTCATATCTAACAGCAAAATATTTGGGTCCGCCTTTGATTGATGTAATTTGTAATCAATGTTATTGTTAAACAGGATTGCTACACCTCTTGCATTAGATTTAAAAGAACTAAAATAACAATCGTTTCCCCATCTATTTCGTACACATTTTTCATCTTTTCCTGGACTGATGCTGGTCTCTCCAATTCATGTTTCATTAATTCATTGCTTATCATTCATCACCATTTCGGCAAAAATCCACCTTTCTGGACTGATTTATTTTATTTTTAGAATGTAACGCTTGACGTGTCGAATAAGACAAACTTTATTAGATTCGCATTCGCCTTTTATCTGGCTGAAAGTGTATATCTGCATGTTAATATATAGCATTATGTTTTAAAATAATATCTTTCAGCTTTTGTCGTACAGCTTTCCTTGGGACTGACGTTGTTACTTTGGCAGCCCAATCCAGACAAACCTGCTGTGATATTTTTCATTGCAATCCTATGGTCTATTGGTGTTTCAACAATAACACCTACCATCCAAGGTGGGTTTACTTAAGAAATAGAACATCATTTACGGTGAAATATTGTGTAATATATCACGGTTTGGAGTTCAACTGTAAACAATAATTTCACGAGCCCGAAAGAACCAAAGAAACAACTATAAGCGAACGTTGAATGGTCTAATGCATAGAGTTTATGAGAAAGTGACCGGAAAGCAAATGCTGAAAGTAAAAATTATTAAATTATCTGCCCCTTGCTTGGAGGGTCAAGGTCACATCTCCATTTGCTTTGTCTCGTTGCATTGTACCACTCAAGATACAACTATAAGCAAAGTTTAAAAGGTCTAGTGCATACATTTTATGAGAAATTGACCTAAACGCAAAAGTTGTAGGTAAACATTATTAAGTTATCTGCCCTTTGCTTGGCGGATCAAGGTCACTTCCAGATTTGATTTGTCACATTGCAATGTACCACCCAAGATACAACTATAAGCAAAGTTTGAAAGGTCTAGTGCATAGAGTTTGTAAAAATTTGACCTAAACGCAAAATTTGAAGGTATTAATTTATTTGCTCTTTGCCTGGATGGTCAAGGTCACTTCCACATTTGCTTTATAACGTTGCGATGCATTATTCAAGATGCAACATTAAGCAACGTTTGAAAGGTCTAGTGCATACAGATTTTGAAAAAAATACTTAAACGCAAAACTTGAATGTTGACGCCTTCGCCATCGCTTTCGCCGCCTCCGGAAAATCAACATCTATGTCTCTTTTTTTTTCTTCGAAAAGGCGGGACAAAAAACACGTGTTTTGTAAGCATGTATTACTGCTAGGAGACATACCATCGCGGTAGATTCCGGTAAATTCAACTATTGTTCGAGGCGCGTGTTTCAGAGTGTCCTAATTTACATTTATCCAGCACATTAAAACCATTTTTGGATACAAATGTTAAAAAACAATATGTTTATAAAGTTTGATGTAGCAGAGTTTTGGATTGAACTTGACCATTCAAAAAACACTTTCGCATGTGAAATTTTACTTCGCAACCGATTTTGATTGAGTATTTGTATTTACGACTAAAATGTCTGTTTCACTGATACACAGCTTAAGAAGGAAATTATATTTTGAAAAGTCCAAAAAAACTTTGGCTGAAACAAGCGTTCTGAACAACAGGCCATGATTTAGAACTCTGAGTACTAGAATATTGTTTACGATTTGGCTTTTATTGCAACATGTCATTATAACGGTCATGGTATGTTTATGTATTCAGTAATTCGTTTTATTTTATTGTGTTATTTTGCTAACATAACTGAACTAATGCTAAATCGCACGAATAACCCTTTATACAATTACATAACTAATAGTTGTTGTGAATTCTCTCAAGTATTTGCAATACCCGTGTTTATTACTAACTAATATTTGATATTTAATATGTTTACTATTAACTAGTATTTAATAAACAAACATACCAGAAACAGGAGTCATGTTGTGTGTCGATATATCTCCAGTAATATATATTATACATGTATTGTCTAGGTTTATACTATTATATATCAAATTAATTGTACGAGTGCAGTCGTTTTATATTAAATTACTGACTTTATTTCAGCGTTATACAGTGTTCACTTCAAGAAGAACAAGGACGCCGCTATTGCCACACTTCGAGTGCTGGATTCACTTGGATTCTCGCTAAGTTTTGGATTCAGCAGCTTTGTTTGCACAGAACACAAGCTCTATATTATAATGGCATTGTCTACTATGTCATTTGTGTGTATTTCTATTTTCTACATATTTGAGAAAAAGAGAATGACAAAACGTAATGAACTTGAAATAGCAGTCAAGGAACGCTGGTAGTATTTAGAACCTAGAACGGAAATACACTTCTATAGAAAATAATCCGCTTTTAATAGATAAACATAAACAAAAAACAATTATATCATTAACAGTTTAAAATTTGAAAAAAATGTGCGAGGAATGCGTTGACTATTATCCATATTAATATACATATTCGTCTAACCCTATCTTTTACAAATGTTTTATTTATATGAAGACAACTTGTAATTGTTTTAACTAATACTTTTGTACAAGTAAATAACTTATTAACCAGCAAAAAATAAAAAATAAAGGTTCCAATAATAAGATAATCCAGCTTTATAAAAATCGAACGTTTATTTAAATGAAGAAGTCAAAACTAATAATTTTGAAAAAAATATGAAACCCCTGTGATAATTAAAAATATTTGTAACAGTACTTAACATGTAATTATTCTTGAAACACGATGGTATATGAAAGTTGACGGTGTTACCCGTTCTTCTTCTGATATATATATATACTATCATAATCGTCTTTTCCTCTTCTTAATTTTATTTTCACTAGCAACAAAATAGTATTGCGTTCGGCATTACCTCTCATGAACAGACTCAATAAAACAGAGTCTGCTACTTTTACCTCTTGTTTGTATTTGGTGCTTCCAAGGGATTCCCGTTTTAGTATTTATTGACGTAGTAAATAACGCTCCTAAGGAATGTAATTGTAAAACATAAAAAGTTTGCTATGCTCCGGCAGGTCATGTCATCACTGGTAATTTTGATATTGCAGATAAGCGTATTCGGCATTTGTTTTCTAAAGGTCCGAAGTATAGATTACATTCAATTACTTACTTAGTGCGTGTTATGCTCAGAACTCTTCTGCGACAAGGACTATCAGAACCTGACTTCTATGGTGATGTGATTTAACATCGTCTCAAGCTCCTTGGTCATAATCACTTACATGCAATATTTATTAAACTGGTTTCTGCCAAGTCATTGAGTACCTTCTTTGTGGCTTTTTAGGCTATTGTTTTTTGTATTTATATATACACGAGCATCTTTATGTTTTACTTACTGCCTTGACGGTCTTTCAAAGCAAATTGAATGAAATTAAATCGAAATGCAGTAACTTTCAAAATATATACACAGATGGTTCTAAAGATGTATCTGCAGAAGTTATTGTTCACAAACACAGCATAAAGAGCCGCCTCACTGACAAGGCCTCTATCTTTTCAGCTGTACTTAAAACAATTGAACTTGCCTTAAACCTGATGATGACCATTTTGTAATATTTTCTTATTCCCTTTCATCTCTTCAAGCCCTGGGTAATATGAAACATGATAACCCAGTTGTGCTTCAACTTTTAGAAAAGTACATTTCTCTTATAGTTGATAATGTTATTATTTTCTGCTGGCTTCCAAGCCATGTAGGGATACGCGGTAATGATAGAGCTGATAGTGCTGCTAAAGCAGCATTAGGTTTACATATTTCTATGTTAAATGACCTTATACTGATTTTAAAGTTGTATTAACGCATATATTCGTAACTCTTGACAAGCCGCTTGGGATTTGTCAGTTAACAATAAACTCCATTCAATTAAACCGTTACTCGGAGAATGGCGTTCTTCTAGTAGACCCATTCGTCGAGAAAAAGTTGTCCTAGCCAGGTGCAGGATAGGGCATACACGTTATACTAAATAATATGTATTACAAGGTGAGCAATTACCAGAATGTATACCCTGCTTTGCACCGTTAACGGTCAAACACATCTTGTTGGAATGTGTTTTTGTTTTGTTTTAAACATATTTATTTTACATCGATTGCGAAACAAGTTCTTGCAACTTAGGTTAATCATTCTCGATGGCTTCCTGGGTAGAACCAGTACTAAGCAATGTGGATTAAGTATCTCGCTCAAGGATAAATAACGTGGCCGCGACGGAGGATCGAACTCACGACCTCTCGATCATGAGTTCGGCGCTCTACCACTAGACTACGCACTCCACTTGGAATGTGTAGACTTTGATCCTATGCGTCAAAGGTACTACAATGTTAATACTATGAAAGAGTTATTTGATTCTATAGATTTTAGTCTTGTTTTAGATTTCTTGAAAGAAATGAGACTATACAAGTCATTATAACATGTTCTTATATATATATTTAATTGTTTATATACCCGTTGACGGGCATTTGTTGATTTACCTATATAGTTTATTACTACCATATCATGCCTTATTTGTAAATAGTTTTATCTTTATATATTTACATTAATTTTTAATTACTACTTCATTTCTTCATCTTTCATCAGTTTTTGCGCACAATATAACATATTTATGTGTCGACGTGCCGTAAAACACCATTCATTCATTCATTCATTCATTCATTGTTGGTTAGAGAATAATACAGGGCCGGGATTTCTTTATTTACACTGTCCCGTTTTATTGGGATGACAGTAGGGTAAGTTTGAGAACCTAGAACCTGGTTTAAACCCCAGCGGCCATTTTTGCCACTGACCGTTCCAAGGCGGTAGCCCTATTGTCAACCCGTTTTTGTGTTTGTGACGTCATATGATTTTATTCGTTGTTAACTTTGCCATTCATGTTTGTCCTTTTGCGTGTTTTTGGGTTTACTGTGTTTAGTGGTTGAACCAGTTACAATTCGCCAGTATGTTTTCCTCTTTGATTGTGCGTTGACCAGACAGATTGTGCACCCTACCTTAATCCTCATCTGACGGTAATGTTTGCTGCGGCCTTCATAGATAGCTAACAGGTTGATTGGTGTTGTAATGTTCAGCCGGTTAGCTTATTGCGTAGAGCATCGGAACGGTAGTCCAAATGTCCCGGGTTTGATTCCCGGTCTGGATGCGCATTTTTTCATCTCTGTGCTATTTATTTGTAACCATGGTCTTAGGGCATAAACGCAATAACACCAGTTCGTGTTTAATATTACTTTATATACGGGATACTATAAAGCCTGCAATATATACAAACATAGCATTTAACAAACAATTACAACATAAATGACACTGCAGCCATTACAGAAATATATCATTTGCAAACGCGGCAATGACACTATTATACAAAACAATTTGAACTCACCAGACAAACATATTTAGGTTCTGCAACCACATATATATCAACCAAGAATCAATAGCTGTAGAATATATAAAAACTACAGTCTCAATAAGACTTTTACGTCTAAAGGTTAAATACGATAATTTACCCCTGAAAACATAGTGTTTCTTTTAGGACAGGTAGGCAAAGACTGAGCTAGTTAGAGTTATCATGCTATGCAGTGTTATTATGGTGTGACCTAAAAGCAGATATAAAAATCGAACAGGAAATGTAGCATTCAGGGACCACAGTTAGTTTTCACTCACTTACTCCTGTCCACCAAGCTATATTAATACAATAACCAGTTTGTCAAGACATACATGACAAACATATACAATATAGTAACAAACTATTTACTCATGATAAAATGGTCTTAGCATCGTAAAAATAGCCAGTTATATATTCTTCTCTGGGTATGTTGCTATTTCATTTTCTGACAGAACACGGCCCAAGTAGTTCAATGACCTCTTGAACAAGTCACATTTTATTTGCTGGTTTTTAACAACCCCTGTTGTTCCAGTCTTGAGAACGCTCATTCCAGATGTTGAACAAGTTTTTCTTCGAATGTCTTAGAAAATACTAAAATATCGTCAAGGAAAATAATTCTCTTAAATTCATATCCCCCATGCATTTCTCCATAGGCCTTTTAAACGTGGCAGGGGAGTTTGAAAGTCTCATTGCCATGCGAATCACCTCATAGAATCCGAAGTTACCTACGGAGAAAGCGGAGAAAGCAGTGTAGGATTTCGAAGACTCCTCCATATTCACTTGACCTTAGCCTGTTCAAAGATTTAACTTCGAAAAGTACTTTGATCTACTCAGTGTATCAATCGGGCTTTCGTCTTAACAAAAGCGCAGTGACCCGTCCTTCTTCCTACGAAGTACCGCATTATATGGGAATGGACTCTCAAATTCCCTAATAGCATCTTCCTGAATGGCATTTTGAAAGGGGTATCGTCATCTAGCACAATTTTGTGCTGACCTAGGTCACAATATTCGCAATAAGTACCTGTAAATACACGTGCATTAATATATTAAAGTATATAACAAAACATGTGTATGGTCTGAATATCTCAACATTATCATTTGTTATATTATACCGAAATGACATGTTGAAAAACAGTATCACACATATTTCTTTATTAATTGTTTTTGGCACTTTTGCAATGAATTAGTTTTATTGACTGTTCATGTGAAACGAATCAAATTATAATGTAATGTTTTATTCTTGTGAAATTACAGGTCCGTAACAATAAATAATGATATAACGAATAATATGCCAGTGCTTTTTACTTTATAAACTTGATTAGGCGAGGCTTAGACAAAACTGAATAGAATTGCTCTGCCGAGCTATTCTGCGTTTTCGTGCCTAGCCTAATAAATGTTATAATAAAAGTAATTTTCTAAATCCACCTTTTCTAGTTTTATTTTGTAATCAGAATGTTACGTTTGACGTTGATGCCGCCATATTATTTTCTTTATGACTTTTATGACGTCATATTTCGTTACTTATAATAAGCGCTGAAGTATTCCGCATGCATTTGCCTTACCAGTTAATGCCGAATGAAGCAAAATGTTTGGTCACCCTTTATCAGGCGAAACGTGCATATGTGCATGGTAATATGTATTTAAATAAGGACGTTTTTGTCAGAGATTTCTTTTTGATGGGATGTACTTTTATGTATACTGTCTTGTCAATTTGAACGCTGAAGACAGGATAATAATGAGGTTGTGCATTCTTAAAATCGATTTAACTAACCAGTAGGCCATATTGCCTGCTGACCGTTCCAAGTCGGTAACCCTGGCTTCACCACCCTTTATGTTGTGTATTGTCCTTTTAATGGTATATAGTTAATTTCTCTTTGTTAGTGGTACAGTACGGATCTTAACGGTGCCATTGCGTTTGGCAGCTTTGCTTTCTATAGGACCGTTTTTCTCATTATTGTGTTTTAATAATATCTTTCAGCTTTTGTCATGCAGTTTTCTTTGGGACTGACGTTGTTACTTTGGCAGCTACATCCCAAGAAACCTACTGTGGTATTTGTCATTGCAGTCCTATGGTCTATTGGTGTTTCAGCAATAACACCTGCCGTTCAAGGTGGGTTTACTATGTGTTCTAAACAACAATTTTGTTTTATACTCTGTTCTGCATTTTTCGTCATAAACAAAACCAAATCTTGGTTACCGTTATGATTTACGGACTTGGCTATTTTTTTTAGAAAATTCAACGTGCATATAGTAAATCTATATATCTTCATATGCAGGAAAGGATTTTTTTCCATTTCAATTTAGGTAAATTGCTTTAAGTTTTTCAACAGACTATGCTGCTAAATCCAATTGCTTGTTATTTCATATTCAAATTATGCCAATGTCCTACCGAGTGAGATTCTCGGAATCACATATTTATAGAGTTTATTGAGAGATCAGTTTGTTTACACTGTCCGCAATGTTGTTGAACTAATTGTTGCAAGTCATCCTACCCTAGAAAAACATAATGTTCCGTCGCCATTTTAATTTTCGGCGGTCAATAAAGTTACATGTAAACATGGAGGGGTAAAATCATTTTTTTGGCGTTATGATGCACAGCGGATGGCTACGGCAAGATTACAAACAGATTCAGGAGCGTCCGTTTTCATTCTATCGAATCATAACAGGTATGAAAACATATCGAAAGTAAGAAAAAATCTCGATTCGTATTCGACGTCTAGACACCCTATGTACAGTAGAACGGAAAGCCACTTCTATAGAAAAAAATCCGTCTTTAATAAATAAAAATATACCATTAACATTTTTTTTATACTTTTACTATTGACTACTGTTGACCCATTGACTATCCAGATTAATATACATATTCGACTAACACTACCTCGTACAGATGCCTTATTTAGAAGAAGACAATTTGCAATTGTTTTAACAAATACCGTTGTACAAGGTAATAACATAAAATATAAAAGAAAACGGATTTCAGAGAAACAGATAATCCAGCTGTATAAAACAGAACGTTTATTTAAATGAAGAAGTAGAAAATAGTCATTTTAAAGAAAAAAAATGAAACCCCTATAATAATTAAGAATATTTATTATACTACTTCTAAACATATTATGTTCTAGAAGCACACTGTTATATGGCAGTTGACAGGGTTATCTTTTCTTCTTCTGAAATATATATATATATATATATATACTATCAAATTATAACTACTTGTCCTCTTCGTAAAGTCCCTATCCCGCCATCAACAGGCACGTGTTTAACTGATGTACACCGTTTCTAAAATTACTGACGACGAGGTATATATACAGCTTACATATTTTGCGAATCAAAACTCGATAGACACAATATAAACGGTTTTAACCAGCCAGGTCAAACCCCCAAACTGTAGCGTCGAATTAAGCGTTACCAACTCGTAATTCATTTTATGTAAATTCAATAACGTGTAATTTAAGAAATCGTGAAAACCCTAGACTTTTAAGCGACTGATATACATATACATTTTTATATCACCTGAACATCTGGATAGAGTTTTGATGAATGGTTTTGTAGTGTAATTTTGCCACTATTTGGCAGGTTAGTTTCTTCAATAGGTGATTTCACCCAGACGTTTTCAATAGCATGAATACATCCAATAGTGTCGTATTGATTTATCGTCCGTTATATCATTCATGAAGGTGTCTCCACTTCGTAATGGTACATACAAAAGGCGAGTAGATACGCGATTCAAAAGGAAGCATTATTCACAAACACACTTAACTAAAACAGGCATTTAAAATAAGCAACAATTACAATGATACATATCAGCAAAGTATGCCACACCACAAAAATAAAAGTGTTGACAACGGGGCCACCGCTTTGGACTAGTCCTTGGAAAATATTCATTGGGGATTTAAACATAATTATACATATATTAACGTAATATTTGCCCTTGAATATATATAATTAAACATAGACACATATATGTCATTAAAGCTTTCGTATTGTGAATTCTCTCGGCTCATAATCGTATTTCGACCCTCGCACAGCGTTTAGTACAGCAAGGCCACAAATGTATAATAACAATGGAACTGCCACTTGAATACGGTGACGTTACCAAAGTTAATACCGACGTACATTTATATGAATATAAAATACAAAATCATAGAAAGCCACAAAGTAAATACTTAATTACATTTTATAATACAAAAGTAAGATTCCTCTAATTTGTAGACTTTGGGTTTCTTTGTTAATAATCTTACAGTACCGTAGTTTACGTTACCTTGTTTATTGATAGTTTTTTATTAAGAAAATTAGGAACACTAAAGATTTTATATCCGAAAATTATTCCAAACGCTATAGATATAACATCCATGTGAGCAATGATTGATTTCTGTAATGTCCGTCACATTATGTGTAATTATTTATTCTTTGTTTAAATACATTGTCCATGTGTTACAAGAAATCTAGAAAAATCAACCAATAAATTAGTAAAGTTTCTTTGTAACACTCCTTTAGACATCGTTGATGGTAACAACACATCTGAACATTATTTATGTATGTAAATATAAGCTTCCTTTCGCCTTATTGTTATACCTTGGATACCTGTGTTATTAAGCATACGTTTCTGTGATATCTTTGTTTAGTGCTGTGTGGCGGCCGTAAAATGTCGCACCGATTACAGATCAGAAGTGTTACTACTTATTGGTCCTTTAGGATCATCAAGTCTAATCTGTGTGGCTTTAAAGTAGAGCCATTGCTCAGTCATGAGCGGTATAGCACCTTGCATTACCTCGCATGAACAGACTCAATAAAATCGAGTCTGCTACTTTTACTACTTTTATCTCCTGTTTGTGTTTTTTGGTACCAAGGGATCCCCTTTTCAGTATGTATTGACATTCACACTAGCGTTTGTTTAGTGCTGTGTGGCGGCCGTTTAATGTGACCCGGACTCCAAACCAGTAGTGTTATTACTTACTGGTCCTTTGGGATCATCCAATATTTGTGGTCAAAGTAGAATATTGCTTAAGCCGGTGCTAGGAGGCGTGAGAGGTGTTTCACCTTACATTACCTCTCATGAACGGACTCAATAAAACTGAAGTTTTCAGTATTTATTGTTAAATAAAGGTTTTGACTTAAGAAATTAAAAACATAGAAATTGTACATTCGATAACACATCTGAACCTTATATATAGTATAGACATACGTATCCATGGTGAACAATTTTTGATTCAGGTATTGTCCGTTATATTGTGTACTTTTTAAATAATTTTCTATTTTCCCTGTGTTACCAGAAACTTAGAACAATCAACCAATATTAAAGTTTTGTTGCAACATTCCTTCCGACATCATTGATGGTAACAACACAGTTTGTACTAAGATTAAATTATGCCAATGCTAATATGTTTTACCTCATGTATTATACGTTACTTACGTTATCAATTAATTTTACACGATTTTATTTAAAACGACATCTAAGTATCAAGTACAAACAGTGATGAGTGTGTCAGTAATTCTAAGGATTATTATAATCTCTCCGCCCTGATAACCACCAGAGAATCCCGGTACAGGTGGACTTTTTGGAGTGTGGATTGTAATACTGCATACTCATGTCCCTTTATATACTGTTGCACCTTATATTACCTGTCATGAACACACTCAATAAAGGTAGATATAAATGTCGAACAGGAAATGCAGATTCAACCAAAGCACTCATAGATACAAACAACAAGTATAAATATGGCTAAAAGACCAGTTCTTCGAATTTTTCTGTCAGATGCTTTGTTGGGTCAAGGGACATCACGTAATGTCGAAATTACCAAGGACAAGGTCATATTTTGAGTTAATTTCCCAAAACTTAACCAGTGTGGCGGCAGTAAAACGTCTCCCCGCGCTGGAAATCAGTACTGTTATTCATTCGATCTTTGGAGATCGCTGAGACCGATACTTATATTTAATTATCGGTGGTACTTTTTCATTTATTTTTGTTTTCTTACTTAATTTTCGATTCGGTGGTTCCACTACTCGGGCCGATTAAAGGCTCTGGGTATTGTTTAACCACTTATAGGATATGTTGTCTGCTTTTTAATTTAGTCTTTTGACTGTTACTTGTGATATGCAGGCTTCATAACCGCTGCTCACAACTAAATTCAATTATGTTTATTTCGCTGTTCGGGGCATTTAATTTTATTAGATACTGGGACCATACGCCGTACGACAAGGGGAAGAAAGATACTCCATTTCCACCGTCATATGCATGCCATCTTCAAGATGGTTAAAACTTTGTACTATTGATTTTATTAATATTGAGTTCTGCTCAACCCGGGGCTAGAGGGCGTGAGCGGTAGCTAGCATATTTCACTACCGCTCAAGAACAGTCTCAATCAAACCGAGACTGCAATATTTCGTATGTGTCGTTTTCGGCCGTTTCCAAACGTCCATTATCATACTCTTTTTTGGTTAGGTAACTTAACCTTGGTTAGGTAAGCTAACCTCAGTTAACTGTATGCGATTGCCTCTTTTTCTTTGCTTGATACTTGGTCATATGTCTTTTTGGCATTGGTTGACATCACTGAACGACAAAAAATACCATGGTCAAGGTCATATTTTGCTTGTTTTCCCCAAACTTAACCTTAGTTAGGTAACTTAACCTCAGTTAACTTTATTTGATTACCTAACTTTATGTCTTTGATACTTGGTCATATGTATTGTTGGCATTGGTTGACATCGCTGAACGACAAAAAATACCCAGGTCAAGGTCATGTTTTGTGATATTTACTCTAAACATCAGTGTGGTTAGGTAAGTTAACATCAATTAACTTTTTCTGATAACTTTAATTTCTTTGTTTGATACTTGGTCATATGTCTTGTTGGCATTGGTGGACATCACTGAACAACAAAAATTAGCAAGTTAAGGTCATATTTTGCTTATTTTCCCCAAACTTAACCTTGGTTAGGTAACTTACCTCAGTTAACTTTATGTGATTACCTCACTTTATGTCTTTGATACTGGTCATATGTATTGTTGGCATTGGTAGACCTCGCTGAACGACAAACAAAACCAATGTCAAGGTCATATTTTGCGTTATTTTCCCAAAACTACACCCTTGTTAAACCACTTAACCTCAGTAACTTAACTTCTTATGATCAACTCGCTTTAAGTTGTTTGATACTTGGTCATATGAAGTGTTGTCTTTGGTAGACATCATTTAAGCACAAATTTAATAAACTATTTTATATGCGGTGTGCCGGGGTGGGCGAGACACCCTCAGACCGAGGTCTTGTTAATTTAGTGTTTTGATTGTTACCTGTGATACGCAGGCTTTATAACGTCTGCTCCATTTTGTTTATTTCGCCCATCGTTTTTCGGTTAGGGCAAAGCGTTTTGTTAGAAACTGGGACCTTACGCAGCTGGCCATGGTATGATGTGAAAATACCTCATTGAAGGTTCCATGTTTGCCGTCTTATGCATACCATATTCGAGATGGCTCAAATTTCTGTACTGTTGACTTTTTAAATATTGAGTTTTGCTCAACTCGGGGCTAGAGGGCGTGAACTGTGGCAAGCACGTTTCACTACCGTTCATGAAAAGTCTCAATCAAACCGAGACTGCAATATTTTTTGTACTTATCCTGTTTGACGATATCTAAATTTCTCTTTTCATACTCTTTGGATATAATTTACGCGTCTCTTCCTTATTTATTGACTTTACCAAGTTCAAATCAAGTTGTATATAAATCTTAACTGCTACATTAGTTATATGTGAATCAAATGTAAACGAATTATATTACTACGTATTAAGCAATATAGTATTTTCATGGAAATGTATTACATTAGTTCAACTCTTAAATTCTCTATTCATCGTCATCACTGTCTTGAAATAATCCCCCCCCCCCCCCCCCCCCCCCCCCCCTCATCATCGCTTCCTCCTTCAGTGTCACACTCATTGACAAGATGACAAATAACAGTTGTGACGCAATATCACCAATGTTAAAGACAAATTCAATCATTGTGTCTTCTCACCTTTCTTCGTGTTGTAGGTCTGGATATTTGTGGTCAGTATGGAGACACACAAACACTTTACATGTTTACATGCATGATTATCGAAGATCGACACGGGGGCAAAAAGCTTCCGTCAGTTGCAGATTTCAAAATATAAGAGCCGTGGCCTTAGAGTTTTCATTAAAACGTATACTTGTTGACGTCCTTGTACCGATGTTTGCCATATAAGCAGCATACTACCTTCTCTATGCTCACTGTGCTTCCTTTAAAATCATCCGACTATTCATGCTGCTGTTAGAGAAGTCCAAAACGGAAAAAAACCTCTTAGTGCTTTACAATTATCTTATATAGTGAGGGTATTCCAGAGAAAATATCAGACTCTTTAAACTCAAATATCGTTTCACATTCAACATTCTACTGCTTTACCCATCCCAGTGCCCAACAACAGGACATAGTGTTTGTATTCCTGAAATAACGTTTACAAGCAGGATCAATATGTCTTATCAGGATAACCTACCACAACTGATTTTGATGTTGGTAAAGATTGACAGTGTAGATTGTTCCTGGTGTCTGCTTCCTCCTACGAGAAAGGTTTTTGTACTGATCATAAGGAATTTTATCATCTTCAATGGTAAACCGGAGAATTATTTTGAAACGAGATTTATGAGCTGTCTTATTGTCAATAAACTTTTCAAATTACGAGGTGTCTTCGTTTTCGGCCTTGTCAACAGGAACTTGGAATTTTTCATCGCATCTTGCACTCCTACTACAAGCTTGTACTTGATATATCTAAGGACGAAAGTGTCTGTTACAATTTCGACTCAAAGTGCTTTGGAAAGTAGGTCAAACACCAGCACTGCAATCTTCAATCTTCAAATATACCAATAACTGAAGGTAGGGTCGTTCTGAGGTGTTGTTCTACATTCAAATGCATACACAGTACCTTCAGTAGGTCATTGTCTAGTTGGCTCAACTGATGATTTTAAGCAGTGCAGCAATTGGGCTTTATCAGTTTTGGTTCTAAGCCTAATATATATGATAGCGTCAACTCAAGTTCTATCTCGTGCTTGACACATAAGGGAAACAATTGAACAATTATATTGTGTTCTGCTTTGATCTAATTCATTTGGTAATTTGTGTAAATGCGGTTGGATCGACTTGTCCAATCCATGGCCTTCTCTAAAACACCTGAGACTGTAATATATCAACAGCAACATAGTTTTGTGCTGGAACAACGGGAGACCGACAGTATAACTCGTGGTCGTTTCTATCGATCAACTCGATATTGTTTGCAGTACAGTGCGGACCTACGATGCCATTGCGTTCGGACGCTGTGGTTTCTATAGGACCCTGTATATCATTTTGTGAAGCCATTGATAAGTTAAAGACAAGCTTATTGCGCTCATTCAAAAAACATTCGCTAGGGAAAATACTACATTTTTGGCCTGTAATAATATTAAAGCGTTTTTTACTAACTACAGTTTAGATAATTACACTATGTGGACTTGCCATGAAGTTTGTGAAGCACTCATTTTCCTATTAGATAATATTTTCGTCAGGTATGGAACCACCGTTTATAGACAAATTGTTGGTATCCCTATTTGAACGAACTGTGCACCACTTGTCGCAGATTTGTTTTATATTGCTATGAAAGAGATTTCATGTTGAGTCTTTCAACAGATACACAGACAGATGTTATTGAAAAGAAATATAAAAGGATCGGACAGGGAAAGTAGCATTCAAGGAGGACAGTCAACCACAAAACACAGAAACAAACATGCAAACAGATAAACAAGAAGGCAAAAGCAATAATAAAAGTAAACGACATCACAATCACAAAAGGGTTGACAATAGGGCTACCGCCTTGGAACGGTCAGTGGCAAAGTAGGCCACTGGGAGTTTAAACCGGTTCTAGGGTGCACCAAACCTCACACTTACCCTACTGTCATCCCATTAAAACAGGACAGTGTAATTAAAGAAATCCCCGTCATGATCTAGCTCTAACCAAGCCTTTAATGACACCTCTCGGTATCTGGATGACATATTGAATATTGACAACCCTTTTTTTCCAGTTATGGTTAATATTATTTATCCCAAAGAACTTCACCTAAACAAGGCTAATATTTCTGATAATAACTCTTCTTTTCTTGATTTAGATCTCTCTATTGAAAATGGTGAAATTATTAGCAAAATCTATGACAAGAGAGATGATTTTAGTTTTGACATTGTTAATTATCCCAACTTAGAATGGGATGTTCCCCGAGCATCTTCTTATGGGGTGAATGTTTCTCAACTTATTCGTTTTTCAAGAGCTTGTACTCGAGTTGAGGACTTTAATATTCGTAATCTTTGTATAACTAAAAAGCTACTCCATCAGGGTTACCGTTACCATAAACGTCGTAAAACCTTTGTAAACCTTCTTTCCAAATATAAAAGCAATTTAAGGACTCTTCTGCGACAAGGACTATCACAACCTGACTTCTATGGTGATGTGATTTACAAACTTCGTAAGATTCTTAGTCATGATCACTTTCATCTATCTTTGTTAAACTTGTTAAAAAGTTTATCAAAAGAGGTTATGATCCTATCATTTTGCAACGTACTGCATGCTTGGTGGTGGACCCCTTTACACTTCGCCACTACGCTTTCCTCTTTAATTGTACGATGACAGGACCCTATGATGACGCCTACCTAAAAATGAGATATAGGGTCCTATAGAAACCAAAGCGTCCGAACGCAATGGCATTGTAGGTCCACACTGTACTGCAAACAAGGACTTGATAATACAATGAAAGAGACAAAAAACAACAGAAAGGGTGGTGAAGACAGGGTTACCGACAGGGAACGGTCAGTAGGCAATAAGGCCTACTGGTTAGCTTGAATCGATTTTATATGCGCACAATCCTCGCTATTATACAGCCTGTCTTCAGCGCCAAAATAGACAAGACAGAGTAAACAAAACGACATCCCATCAAAAGGAATTCTCTAACAATAAAGTCCATATCCAGAGAAACTAAATAAAGAGACATATACAAAATAATAAACATCTCAGGATGTATCCAGAATCGTACTGAACAACCATAGTAGTTGCAGCTAAAGAGAAAAACAATCTAGGGTAAAACCAGAAAACCCGAGGGACGAAAGCTCACGCACCCACCTTCTTTATTTGGGGTTTCAGTAGGTGCAATCATAGAGTCCCAAGAGGTAGTCAAGTCATCGCACAAGTGAAAAGTGAAGCGTAATGACTGACACTGTACAATCACTAAACATGCAGTGTGCTGTAAAACCAAAGGGTTATATCCTTCTCTGACGAACTTCCTGATTAAATTTGTAAACACGCTCTAGCAAATCGAATGAGCTGGGAGATATACACCCCGTATGAGGTAGCACGAGGTACATCTCCATCCGGGTGTGGATAGTTAACGATGTTAAAATTGAAATTATCTCTCTTATCATAGATTTTAGTATGAATACAATCATTTGAAATCGAGAGATAAAGATCGAGAAATGCTGCTACTGTATCCGAACTTTATTCAACGTGAGCTCTGATGAATAAATGTTAGTAACCCTATGAGAAAAGAACGGATTATCAATACTGAGTATGTCATCAAGATACCGAGAAGTATTATTAAAGGCATCAATAAATTCACCCTGGCTAGCAGGTGACAAACTCAACATAAAATCCCTTTCAAGGAGACCTACACAAAAATCCCTCGACAAGACATTCTTCTCTTTTGTGAGTTGTATGCACGCACGCGTGGTTTTTAAGGTTTAGACTATTGAAATACGGTGGTTGTTCGTGCAGGCTTGATGATTTCGCGAACGTTCTGATACCTACCTATTCTATAATTCACACCATAAGAGCTAAGATTCTCGCAGCTACCTTACGATATGTTGTTTGCTTTTTGATTTTGTTTATTGACCTTTACTTGTTATACGCAGGCTTCATAACATCTGTTCCCATTCCATTGTTTGCTCGTTCAGGCAAACATTGTGTTAGAAACAGGGACCTTACGCCGCTGGCCATTGAATGGTATGAAAATACCACCCTGAATGTTCCATGTTCACCGTCATATGCATACCATCTACGGGATGGCTCAAATTTTCATACTAGCGACATTTTCACTACCGTTCATGAACAGTCTAAACCAAACCGAGACTGCAATATTTTTTTATATTTATGGTATTCGGCGAGTTTAAATTTCTCCTTTCATTCTAGTTTTGTGAACGAGAGACACTGAAAAGTAAGTTCAGTTGATCCGGGATGGGTCATGTCCAGGCTCAGGGCGTCATTAAATATGCTTAAATGTATTGCGTATTTACAATTTTCATTGGACGTAGGCGGTAGCATGAAGATATATGTGGGTGTTTCACCCCCCCACCCCCCGAGTACTGAATACTCTCTAATTTAGAGCTGAGTACATAATACTCCTTCATTTTAGACCCGAGTACTGAATACTATTTAACATGAATATTTTCATAAAAATTAACCAATTTGCTATTTATTCATCTAATTTTATGAAGATGTGATATAAAAGTACATTTAAAACTGTAATAATGGTTGTATCTCACTGAATACTAAATAATGTAATTTGCGGATACTGGTACCCGGGCCGTGGGTACTGAATACTCTCTAAATTTGCCCTGAATACTGCGTACCAAAAGTGGTAGGGGTGGGGGCGGAACAGCCCCATATATGAATGTCAAGGCCATTTTGTGTCTTTCTAAATTTCAGGATAAATACTTTAGCTGTAATTTGGCTGAATCGTAACAAAGGGAAGTAAATCATAACTAGTGAAGGAATATTCATTTTCATTAACCGATAAGCTCCCAGTTGTTTTATGAGTAATCACTGTTCATGTGATTTATGTGCCTTTGTAACAAAAAATGTTTTATTTCTTTATTTGTGCTTTTGTCAAAAAAACATATATATTGATTGATTGATTGATTGATTGATTGATTGATTGATTGATTTTTTAAACAGTCCGTGTTAAAGTATAATACTAGCACATTTATTTCTGGAACATTCATTCACTATTACATACAACTTTAAAGGGTAACGTAAATTTCGCGTTATTAAACGTCATGTTAAATACATTATGTATATGTATTTATTTATTAATTTATGTCTATACTCATTTATTCATATATTCACTTATTGAAATACATTTTAAAATAGTCAGTGTTTAAGTAAATAGCTAGCGCCTTTATTTCTGGAAACATCCAATATTATTAATAGCTTTAAATAGTGACGTAAAAAAAGAGTATGATAACGGACCTTTGGAAACGGCCTGATATAAACTTTGCGTTTATATCAGGTAAAGTAAAATACATTGTCTTTTTTAAATATTTTACTATATTTGTTTTTTAACATTTCTAATAAGTAATATAGACAATAATGATAAATAATACAGACATTTCTGATAAATAATATAGCCATTTCCGATAAATAATATAAACTATATATACCTGCGTGTTCCATGTATATAGTATTTTCAAAACACGATAATGGTGACGTATTTCAAATAGAGGTCAAGCCCTTATGTCCCCACTCTTATTTGTCAAACATATTCAATGTTGTTGCAAATGCCATACCCTTTCAGAACAGTATTCCTTTCCACCACGGGGTGGGTGGGAGGGTGTTATATTGCTAACTTAAGGTCTAGTTGTTTTTAACTATATTGATGACATTCGTTCGTAACGAAGGGGTGTAACATAAAATACAGTATATTATTTATTATGTTGAAAATGTTCTCTAAACATAAGTATAAGTAGTACGTGTTGTTCAAATGTAAAGGTTTTACTCAATACAATTTTACTGAACGTGCATTTGAATTGCTATAGTAACGTAATGTACGAATTTCACACAAACGTGCAAACACTCAGATGGCAGATATGTCTCAATTTGAAGCTCTTTGTTTGAACATTCAGAAAAGCATAGTGCACAAAATTCCACCCGAGGGGTGGGGTGGGGTGGGGCTGGGGAGGGTGGGGTCTGCAACCCGCTCAATGACTATATGTCTTTAAAATATTAGATCAAAATTAACGTTAATTTATCATTTGCGTATCGAAAAGGTGATATCAATACATTTATTTCATAATCTTGTTAATGTATCTTCGAGATTGAAAAAGGAAAACACATCCTAAATACCTGATATCTCTGGACTTTCTATATCTATATCTGTAACTGTTATAAAATCATTTTCTTTGTAAATAAAAAGTTGAAGAGCGGTATGGAATAATCAGTTATCTGTAATCACCGTAATCTTAGTATTTCATAAATTCCTCTGATACCCCTTGTTAATGTTTGATTCATTTTATCGCAGAACATGGATTTTGAAGGGAAAAAACACTGTAATTAAATGCCGTGTGTGATTTAATTTGTTGCAGTGATAGATTGCAACGTATAGACGTTTAATAATTGTTATCACAAGCAAAGTTTCGCAGACAAAGAGACCGCTTGACATATTCAAGATTTAAAGCATCTCTTGGGAGAGTATATAATGATTATAGTATAAATATCGTTTCGGGTTTTGAGACCATCACACACAAGTGGACAATCTATTTACAGTAGTATTAGTTGACATATCTTTTCCATTGACTTCTGTATTTACAGATTGTTTATAATACTGTATAATCATAGACCAAATAGTCTACTTTTTCTAATAACATGTAGTCGTTTATGCTTTATTAGTTACTCAACATTATTAACTGAAACGGAATTAGTTGAATACATAATTATACTAAACGCAGTATGTCATCTTTCTGACATACATATTGCTCCAACAGTATTACAGTTGATGAGACTTAATAGGTTGTGTTGTAATTTATTTAAATCACACATGCCATATTGAATTTTATGAAGTTTGTAAATAACGTCACCACATAAGTGAGGTTATGACAGTACTTGTCGGAATATAGTTCTTAAATTATGTTTTTGTTTTTAAAATTACGATAATAACATTTCGCAAAGTTTTTTTCCGGAAGTTTATGGAAACGGTAGCCATGCTGAAATAGCTTTTTAGTTATACAAAGGTTATAAATGTTTGCTTTTTTAATTTAGGTCACCACTTTGGTGATCTGTTTATAGGTCATAGCTTCGGGGAAGACCATCCCATGCACCAATAGAAGAATATTAAAGTTAAATTATGAACATGAAACTAACTGGGATTTTTTTTCTTTTTCTGTCTTTCCTTGTGGTCAATAGCAAGTTCTTTTTCGACAATCTTTTTTAATTACACAAATAATCGTAACAGTATTAATGTCTTTTGACAATATTTAACTATATGTTTAGTAAAGTTGTATTTCCCATATTAACTCCATCAGTATCGTTATGCTTCGTCAAGGGAGATAACTCTTGCGACACTGTCTTACTTATTACAGAGCTGCTAATATAGTTTGCCTGCGATGTGTGTTTATATACATCACATTCAAAATGAATGAGTTTCAGAGACAAAGCAAGCCTTATGACTTTTAAAAATTAACAACTGTATTTATAATTTTATGAACAAAGATTTTCATCACAAATAGTTTAAAAAGGAGGAAATTTGCAAAAAGAGTATGAGTAAAGTATTCATATATTCAGCTTATCTGGAGTTCTGTAAAGTGCGAGAATTTATGTGAGAGTAGTAAAATTTTAATTGATGCTATAACACCTTCATATTCTAGATGTTTGTTTTATTTTAAGCCATAAGTTTATTTAAATAATAAATCAACGTTGATATTAAGCAGGTCATTTATGAAAATAATCCCTTTCGATAAACAGTGGTTGGAACAAATAGTTCATCCTCTGGGTCCAGTAGTTCAAAGATCGGTTAACGTAACCGAGCGTTACGTCAACATTTCAAAAATATCTGAATTTCCGATAAATGAATATTTCTACCAGGAATTGAGCATGTGAAAGCATTGTGTTAAGAAGAAATGCAAATTAAAAACTTTTAGTAATACAAAACACATTTGTATGAGAAAATGTACTTTGAAAGTTTAAGCTGACCACGGATTTAGCAAATCGATCTTTGAACAACTGGGCCCTGACCTTCACATCTTCATTGTACTATAAGTTACACCATGAAACTGATACCATGATGTTCGTGAAGATGTTACTTTTAAAATCATATTTTCAGAAGGTATGATCCATTGTTTTTAAATTGTTATCTATATAGTTTATGCCAAAGCATGTTAACTTCTTTATCCATGGATTCATTTCTTGAACAATACTTAAAGTAGCTACACCGCCAGTATTAACCGAATGTAACAACAAAATGTACACCGTTTCTAAACCTATTGACGACGAGGTATATATATATACCTCGTCGCTTACTTCCTTTGCAACACTGCCAAACGATAAGTTGTTTTTTAAAGAGTTTTATTTAAACTGCCGTGTATTTGAGTGTTTTTTGGTTTCGTATTTGTTCTTTTAGTGTGTGTGTACCCCTGATGAAGGCTTAAGCCGAAAGCGCTTGGTTTTTTATAAACTGTAGCACTGTATAAATGTTTTTTGCCCCATCTATTAATTTATTCCAACATTTTCATATCCCCTCGGGGATCCATTGCTTTTTGAAAGGTATTTTGTAAATGTATGTATTTTCTCACCATTATATATTATATATATATATATATATATATATATATATATATATATATATATAAAGACTCTATGTTAAATTTTTTAACTCCGCCAAGCTTTTGGACTTACGTCCTTCATCAGGGCTAATTTACTACTCAATGTATACAAGTAAAACGGACGTGACGTCGTAGTGGGCGCGTCATAACGTCGAGTGTAATGGCGCGCTATTCCTTCAGATTGACGCCATATGGCCGGTATGTTCGCAGCTTACTCTTCCATAACTGCTCAATGGTTTTCCGGTATTTGCTCGTCCCCATTTAGTTTTTCCAAACCCATCACTCTAAAGTCACTGACACTGTGTCCATCTGTGTAAAAGTGTGCTGCCACCGGATCGTTGTACTGTGTCCGTATTCGGGAAAGGTTCAGCAAATGTCTCTGATACAGGGTATCGCCCGTCTCTCCCACATAGATGTATCCCTGGCAACACCTACAGTACACTGCATACACTACATTGGTTGATTTGCAGGTGATCAAGTTCCTTACTTTGTATGTATTCCCGTTTACATCGGTGAACGTGTCAGACTCCATGATGTACGGGCATATGCAACATCGCTTCGCTCCACATGGGCGGCACGTGTTGTACTCCTTAAAGAACTTCCTATTGTGCTTCTTGTGTACCAGTATGTCTACCCTCATCCAACCAGATATGTTATTTTATTAGTATCACATTTGGCTCCAGATTGTCTATTCAAAGTAAACAGTTTCTGCAACACTGCCAAACGATAAGTTGTTTTTAAAGAGTTTTATTTAAACTGCCGTGTATTTTAGTGTTTTTTGTTTCGTATTTGTTAATTTCGTGTTTGTGTACTCCTGATGAAGGCGTTAGCCGAAAGCGCTTGAGTTTTTATAAACTGTAGCACTGTATTAATGTTTTTCCCCCATCTTTATATATATATGCCTACATATATATAAAGTATATATAGATATCATGTATATATTGCTTGTTATACTAGTAGAATTTGTATCTCGGTTCGGAACTATTTGCAAGACTGTGTGCAGTGTATGAATACGTTGTCAAGGTGGAACGCAATAGTCTCATCTAAAACGCCCACCGCGCCCAAAAGTGCTGTAAAAACAGAACACTGAACATAATTGACAGGCTCCATGAATTTGAGAGAGCAAACCCCAATCAATAAATCCAGTCGACTTACAGGTGTCAAGACAACAATACAGTCTAGGTGTGTCAGAGTAGTGCAACCTTTTGATTGACGTGTTGGTGTTCATTTTTGCTACATTTCCCGCCAAATGCAATTGTTCACTGAGTTTACATTTCCCGCCAAATACAATTGTTTAATGAGTTTACCTGAGTGCAATCGCAAATATACATTTAGGTATATTAAAGGTAGTGGAGACGTTTTGAAAGAATGCTAATGTGTATCAATACGCGTTAAACCATGATAATGTATTTTAGTTGCATTTAATTAAACCGAATGAAAAAAACAACAACAACAACATAACATAATGCATTGTCCTGCATGTAAAATTTGCGTCTTCATATGACCTTACGGTGTGCACATGTGGCTACACTGCATGAATTGAATTGAATATTGTTTAACGGCTCATCAACACAGTTAGGTTATTTGTGCGTGTGTATGTGTACATATGTGTACGTGTTTGTACATGTGTGTACTTGTCTGTATGTGTGTGTTTACGGGTTTTGAGTGAGTGCGTGTGTGTGTGTACATGTATGTACGTGTGTGTACGTGCGCGTGTGCGCGCGCGTGTGCGCGCGCGTGGTTGTGTGTGATTGCGTACGTTCGTGCGTACGTAGATGCATACATGTGTTTGTGTGTTTGCGCGTGACTGTGTGCATGCGTGCATGCGTGCGTTCGTGCGTTTATGTACATGTGTGTACGTGTGTGTATGTGTGTGTACGTGTGTGTAAATGTGGTTACTTGTCTGTACGTGTGTGTTTACGTGTTGTGAGTGCGTGTGTGCGTGTGAGTACATGTGTGTACGTACGTGTGTGTACTTGCGCGTGTGTGTGCGCGTTCGAGTGTGTGTTTACATGTGTTAACGTGTGTTTACGTGTGTGTGTGTGTGTGTGTGTATGTGTGTGTAATTGTGCGTGCGTGCGAGCGTGTGTGTGTGAGAGTATCTGTGTACATGTGCGTACATGTGTGTACATGTGTGTACTTGTCTGTACGTGTGTGTTTACGTGTTGTGTGTGCTTGCATGCGTTTGTGTACATGTATATACGTACGTGCGTGTTCCTGCATGTGTGTGTGTTTGTGTGTGCGTATATATATATAGTCTATATATATATATTTCGGATGTCACCCAATAATCTTGTACGTTTAATAAGGTCTACACAATGAAGTCAAAGGATTATAACTCGACTATATCTGTGCCAGTGTATACAGAAGTTCTGACGTACTAACGTCCCTTTCCCCTAATTGTTTGATTTCTGACTATATAAATTCGCGGATTTTTAAAGACGAGGCACATTGCATATAAATATATGGCACAAAGGACGCTGGGTGTACACCACGATTGAGGGTGCACTCCTCCAACACATAAGGTAGCATTACTAGGCGATATAACTAGACCCAAATAGGATTATGTATATATATATATATATATTCGGATGTCACCCAATAATCTTGTACGTTTAATAAGGTCTACACAATGAAGTCAAAGGATATATAACTCGACTATATCTGTGCCAGTGTATACAGAAGTTCTGACGTACTAACGTCCCTTTCCCCTAATTGTTTGATTTCTGACTATATAAATTCGCGGATTTTTAAAGACAAGGCACATTGCATATAAATATATGGCACAAAGGACGCTGGGTGTACACCACGGTTGAGGGTGCACTCCTCCAACACATAAGGTAGCATTACTAGGCGATATAACTAGACCCAAATAGGATTATGTATATATAGTCTAGTTATATCGCCTAGTAATGCTACCTTATGTGTTGGAGGAGTGCACCCTCAATCGTGGTGTACACCCAGCGTCCTTTGTGCCATATATTTATATGCAATGTGCCTCGTCTTTAAAAATCCGCGAATTTATATAGTCAGAAATCAAACAATTAGGGGAAAGGGACGTTAGTACGTCAGAACTTCTGTATACACTGGCACAGATATAGTCGAGTTATATATCCTTTGACTTCATTGTGTAGACCTTATTAAACGTACAAGATTATTGGGTGACATCCGAAATATATATATATATATATATATATACATAATCCTATTTGGGTCTAGTTATATCGCCTAGTAATGCTACCTTATGTGTTGGAGGAGTGCACCCTCAATCGTGGTGTACACCCAGCGTCCTTTGTGCCATATATTTATATGCAATGTGCCTCGTCTTTAAAAATCCGCGAATTTATATAGTCAGAAATCAAACAATTAGGGGAAAGGGACGTTAGTACGTCAGAACTTCTGTATACACTGGCACAGATATAGTCGATTTATATATCCTTTGACTTCATTGTGTAGACCTTATTAAACGTACAAGATTATTGGGTGACATCCGAAATATATATATATATATATACATAATCCTATTTGGGTCTAGTTATATCGCCTAGTAATGCTACCTTATGTGTTGGAGGAGTGCACCCTCAATCGTGGTGTACACCCAGCGTCCTTTGTGCCATATATTTATATGCAATGTGCCTCGTCTTTAAAAATCCGCGAATTTATATAGTCAGAAAGCAAACAATTAGGGGAAAGGGACGTTAGTACGTCAGAACTTCTGTATACACTGGCACAGATATAGTCGAGTTATATATCCTTTGACTTCATTGTGTAGACCTTATTAAACGTACAAGATATATATATATACATAATCCTATTTGGGTCTAGTTATATCGCCTAGTAATGCTACCTTATGTGTTGGAGGAGTGCACCCTCAATCGTGGTGTACACCCAGCGTCCTTTGTGCCATATATTTATATGCAATGTGCCTCGTCTTTAAAAATCCGCGAATTTATATAGTCAGAAATCAAACAATTAGGGGAAAGGGACGTTAGTACGTCAGAACTTCTGTATACACTGGCACAGATATAGTCGAGTTATATATCCTTTGACTTCATTGTGTAGACCTTATTAAACGTACAAGATTATTGGGTGACATCCGAAATATATATATATATATATACATAATCCTATTTGGGTCTAGTTATATCGCCTAGTAATGCTACCTTATGTGTTGGAGGAGTGCACCCTCAATCGTGGTGTACACCCAGCGTCCTTTGTGCCATATATTTATATGCAATGTGCCTCGTCTTTAAAAATCCGCGAATTTATATAGTCAGAAATCAAACAATTAGGGGAAAGGGACGTTAGTACGTCAGAACTTCTGTATACACTGGCACAGATATAGTCGAGTTATATATCCTTTGACTTCATTGTGTAGACCTTATTAAACGTACAAGATTATTGGGTGACATCCGAAATATATATATATATATATACATATATATTTACATTAAAAATAGATTTAACAAATTGGTATATAGTTTGTTTGATAGTTCAGTTATACACCATACATGTATGTATTTATTTACATGCAAGATACCTGCAGAATCATCATTCGGATACTATAAACCAGTTACATGTGTTGAGTACTGTAATAGTCATACAGTCATGATTGTGTTGCTATCATAACTATGCAAGACATGCATACTAACATTAATATTTGAAGGCAATATGATAACACCATTAGGTATCGCTTCATACGAATTCTAACTGACTAGTGTTTAAGTGGGAAAACAAGTTAATGTTATTTAGAGCTGCTCCCAGAGAGAGCCAGACGATGCAAAGGATTTTACGAGTATTGCCTTAAGAATGCTGTATATCATTTTACCAAAACGGCTTCCCGTATGTAACAGCAACACCATATATTACCATGAATCTCAAAAGTTGATAAAAACAAAGTCAAACGGGAGATGTAGCAATCAATGCCACAGTTCCTTCACACACACACACACACACACACACACACACACACACACACAGGAACAAACAGCAAAGATGAATAAGATGAATAAAAGGAAGGATATGACATCACAAACACAAATAGTTGATAACACTGCTACCGCCTTGGAACGGTCAGTGGCAAAAAAGTCCGCTTGGCGTTTAAATCAGGTTCTAGGTGCACCAAACCTCACTCTTAGATATTGTCATCCAAATAAGCGGGACAATGTAAATACAGATATATTCTCCAGGTTATAATCTCCAAAAAACAAGGCAGCATTAATAGGCAATATACGTATAACACATAAATGGTCACGTATATATAACATCAAAGAAGCAAAATCCTAGAAAGTCACAAAACAAGTACAAGATAACAACGAATTTTAATTGAATGTGGAGATAATGATTTAAAAATAACTGTTTTATATTTGCATGCTTTAATTTGTTTCATTGAAACTCTTCATTTTATTTACAGGCAATAGGATAACATAATTAGGAGCTGTTTCATATGACTAACGATTTACTCGTGTTTAAGTTTAATATTTCAGTTATATGGTTATTGCAGCATTACTTTCATCAGTTTGTTACTATCATAATTATTGAAAACACGAATACACTGAAGACTTAAAGGCAATTTGATAACATAACTATGAGCAGCTTCATATGTATTAAGATTTACTCGTGCTTTAGTAGATATATAACCCGAAAAGAACATGAAACAGTCAGGGACCCCAGTCAAACACAAACACGCACATAAACAAACAACAACTACAAAGATGGATTAAAGGGAAGATATGACATCACAAACATAAACGGGTTGACAATAGGGCTACCGCCTTCGAAGGGTCAGTGGCGAAACAGGCCGCTGGGGGTTTAAACCAGACAAAAATGACATCCGTCGGCCGAAGGTCGTTCAACGCTATATCCTTCTATATAACTGTATATAGCTCTATGTGCCATGTTCGAGACTCGAACTCGGGTAGCCTTTCCCCTAATATGGACTAGCGACCGAGTGCCACATGTACTGTCGACCTTTGCCGACGGCTGGCCATCGGTCCCGTTGTGTCGCAAAATATGTGGGTCGGCCCAGTGGACGTACGCAGAGGGTTGCTCAACGCTATTTCTCTATTTATAACGTATACCGTATATAGCTCTATGTACCATGTTCGAAATGCCGGAAACGTGGTAAAGTCCAAGTCGCCAGTTGGTACACGTACATGTTCCACAATGCTCTACACATAATGGGCTTTCAGAAAAATAGGTAGTACAAAATTCCCCCTGGGATGAGGGTTACTCCTACTAGCTGTCTATTTTTCTATTGTACCGGTATCATATTTTTTTCTAGATTTTAACCAAATACACCCAATGGATTGCAGAAATACGTGATTTTAGTCCTTTTTCCAACATATTTTAGCAGATATGTTATATATGATGCAAGGAAACACTTGAATATGTATGCTGTGCAACATTATATTACGTCAATTTGATAAGTTTATGTTCAAAATATTTTCAAAAATAATTGCAGATTCCGTCGATTTTTGACAAAAATACACATTTATCGCCTAAAAATTAAGGCATATTCAAGTATTATACGGTTCGGGACTTTTTTCTACTTAATTATTGGACCTTTGTCTATCCAAAAATATTACAATGTGTCCTTATTCAATTGTATTAAATTTGTTTCTATATTTTAACCCAATATCCCAAATGGTTTACAGAAATCAGTGATTTTTGTCATTTTTTTCCAACATTTTGCCCTAAAATGCCAATATTTGAGCACATATGTTACATATTGTGTCAGGAAAAACTTGAATATGTATGCTGTGCAACATTCTCTTGCTTCAGTTTGATAAGTTTATGTTCAAACTAATTTCACAAAATAATTCCAGATTCCGGCGATTTTTGACAAAAATACACATATTTCACCCCAAAATTAAGGCATTTACAAACATCATGCCGTTTGGGACTTTTTTCTACTTAATCACTTGACCTAACCCTAATCAAAAAGGTTACAATATTTCTTTTTTCAATTGTATAAAATATATTTCTAATTTTTAGTTAAATATCCCCAATGTATTACAGAAATCAGCGATTTTATTCTTTTTTTTTCCATTTTTTACGCAAAATCTCAAAATTTAAATATCGGATACATAAATTATATGGTGGGACATGTAGAGATGCGTTCTGAGAAAGATTGCATAAATTCAAATTGGTTCTAATATATTTTATTCTTTTTCTAAAAAATAATTCCAGATTTCGGCGGTTTTCGTCTAAAAACGCAGTGTTTTACCCCAACACTCACTAAAGCCCCCAACGCTCAGAGGGCACACATGTCTCATTTTGAAACTTACTGTATGTTTTTTCAGAAAATCATACCCTACAAAATTCCCCCTGGGGGTGGAGGGTTTCTCCTACTGGCTCACAGCCTAACAGCAGTAATTAAGACACACATTCACACTTGTTTTATCTGAATATATACCAAAAAGGGTTTAGTCTGTTGTCGTTGACATACTTTGTGTAATCCCCATATCTGTCTAGAGGTTTTCTGTCCCTTTGGGGTCTCTTTGCTGGCGGTGTTAGGCCTGGTGTTCCTTGTGGACGCCGCATGGGTATCACATACCGCTTTGTGTTTGCCCCTTGACTCGTTTTATCCGCAGAGGTCTGTGTGTCGTCATCCTCTGTGATTTCCATGGGTGCATCTGTGATGGTCATGTAGGGCAGAATCAGGTTGCGATGAAGTGTTCTACTCTTTTTAAACCTTGCCCATTCCCGCTTGACCTTATACACCTGTATGTCACTGTTCGGTTTGCAAACGACTACGTATGCTCCCATCGATCCGCCAACTTCTGTTTTTCACGAATGGAGACATTTTTTACGATTACTCGATCTCCAGGAGCAATGACAGAACGTCGAGCTCTCTCGTCATAGCGACTCGTGTTGATTCTTCCTGCTTTAGCGGATACTTCTCTGGCCTTTTGGTATGCTGTATTGAGACGGTCTCGCAGTTTGACCATGTACTCCGATTGTGTGCTAGCAGACACTATGTCCGTTTGCAGCCCGAAGAATGCATCAATGGCTAGTCTAGGATGTCTGCCGAACATCATAAAGTACGGAGGGAATCCTGTACTCTCTTGATGCGTGGCATTCTACGCATGTACCAAAGTAGGTAAATGTGCCTTCCAGTCAACCTTTTGATACTCTTCTAAAGTGCCTAGCATTTTGTGCAGTGTTTGGTTAAACCGCTTCACCGTCCCATTTCCCATGGCGTTGTACGGTGTCGTTCTACTTTTCTCAATGCCAGTAAGTTCACACAGTTCCTTGATAGGGTGGGACTCGAAGTTCTGACCCTGGTCTCTATGAATCCGTGCTGGAAACCCATAGTGAACCATGAAGTTTTCAAACAGCACTTTAGCCGTAGTCTTTGCAGTTTGGTTCCTTGTAGGATATGCTTGTGCATATCGGCTAAAGTGGTCTGTTATCACCAACACGTCTTCATAGCATCCCTTCGACCTTTCCAAGGAGAGGTCGATGCATATTATTTCCATCGGGAATGAGGATGTAATCGGCACGAGCTCAGCCTTTGATGGAACAGTCTTTCGGCGTAGACATCTTCCGCAGTTCTTTATCATCAGTGCATTATTGGCGTCCATCCCTGGCCAATAAATGTTTTCTTGAAAAGCGATGAAGTGCGGTCACGCCCTTGATTGCCAAGGTCATTGTGCAAAGCTTCGAAAATCTCTAGCCGAACACCCTGAGGAAGAACAAATTGTGTCCGGTCCTCACCAAAGACGGAAGCTCTCCAGTAAAGGGCTCCTTGCATCAACACAAGTTTATTCCAATCTCTAAGGTACGTATTCATGTCAGTAAAAGGACGGTCGATCGGCTTAGCCGGTTTTGAACCGTTTCTGACAGTTTCAATTACCATTGAGATGATTTTGTCCTGACTTTGAGCATTGATCCAATCTTTAGTCGATAGAGTATTGGCTATGAGTACTTCCGTTGGTATCTCAGATTACATGTTAACCTTGGTAATATTGTCCGGGAGTTGAATACTATGTATGAAAGGGCCAGTGTCCACTATAGCTTCCATACTGATGGTTTTCACGGTATCTGGTTCCACCTCAGTAGTTTCATGTTTCCTACGTGAAAGTCCATCTGCATCCGCATCTTGCATTCCGCTTCTGTACACTGCCTTGTAGTTGTAGTTGGCCAAGTCGGCGAGCCTTCTATGATCAGTAGCATCGACCTTCGCCGTTGTGTTGACATACGTGAGAGTGTTGTTATCCGTTACAACCTCTAATTTTCCACCATACAAGTAGTCATGAAACTTTTCAGCAACAGCCCACTTGAGGGCAAGAAATTCAAGCTTGAATGCCGGATACTTTCTATCACCTTAGGTTTCAGACTGCGACTTGCAAAGGCGATCACTCGATCTTTTTCCATCATGCTTCTGGTATAGAACAGCTCCTAGACCATTTCCAGAAGCGTCCGTATGTACCTTGAATTGCTGTGTGTACTCTGCGTAAGCCAGAACTGCTGGATTGGTAAGTATCTTCTTTATTTCACTGAATGCTTGCTGTTGGTCATTTTCCCATATAAAAGGTGTTTTCTTTACAGGCTTCCTTTTACTCTGTTTTTATTTCTTTGTAGGATGACTAATGAGGAAATTGTGCAAAGAGCGAGCGATTGTAGACAATCCTTTTATAAATCGTCTGTAATATCCGGCGAAACCCCAAAACGTGCGTACGTTTTTAACAGTCTTAGGTACTGCCAAGATGTATCAGCCTATATCTTTTGTGGATCGGCTTGAATCCCTTCAGCTCAGATTACATGTCCAAGATAGGTGGTCTTTGTTTTCAAATTGTACTAGGCAAGTCTTTCTAACTTTTCGATGTGGTTCTCGACGTCTTGACTAAAGATAACAACGTCGTCAAGGTTTAAGTCGCCCATACATCGATCCATGAGGCGCTGAAAAAAGTGGTTGGGGCGTTACAGAGCCCAAAAGGCATTCTATCTTTCCAAAGGGTTCATCTGAATTAGGCCCTACTGCAGCAGTTCAGCACAAGATTGAACTAACAGATGATGTATCATTCAAGCAACCGTACCGCCGAGTTTCACCTGCTCTGTTCAACGAGATCAAGGAACAACTACAGGAAATGCTAGATGTCGGTGCCATAAGGGAAATCAATAGTCCTTGGTCTTCAAACGTGGTCATCATCGTCCGAAAGAAAGACGAAAGAAAGACGGTACCATCCGTTTTTGCATAGACTTTCGGAACCAGCGCACAAAGAAGGAAGTTTATGCTATTCCACGCATAGAAGACACGCTGCACATTTTGGCAGGATCTAAGTACTTTTCCAAACTAGACCTCAAATCTGGATACAGGCCGGTAGGACGAGAACAGGACAAGTAAAAGACAGCATTCCACGTCGGAGGTGGACTTGGCTTCTATGAATGTTTTACTTGTGTTTAAGTTTAATATTTCAGTTATATGGTCATATTATTCAAAACACGAATACACTGAATACTTAAAGGCAATGTGATAACATAATTAGGAGCAGCTTCATATGAATAAAGATTTACTCGTGTTTAAGTGGATATAAAACTCGAAAAGGAAATGCAACATTCAAGGACCCTAATCAACCACAAACACGCACAGAAACAAACAAGAACTACAAAGATGGATTACATGGAATATTTGACATTACAAACATAAAATGGTTGACAATAGGGCTACCGTCTTCGAACGGTCAGTGGCGAACAATGCCGATGGGGGTTTAAACTAGGTTCGAGTGTGCACAAAACCTCACTCTTACCCTATTGTCATCCCAATAAAACCCGATAGTGTAAATAAACATATCCCCTACAGGCTATATTCTCTAACAAACAAGGCAGCATTAATAGGCAATACAAGACATACATGACCATGTATATATAATATAAAAACAAAAACGTAGAAAGCCACCAAGCATGTACAAGAGAATGGCGCATTTTGTTTGAAAAAATGGGTATATATTTGAGAAAATACTGATACATGTGTGTATATATATATAGGAAATACAAAATGGCGCATACTTGAAATGAAGCTGATACATGTATATAAGTGAAATATACAATAATGCATATTTGATAATATATTGCTGCAGGTCTATATAAAATACATATATGGTGCATATTTGATATTGGTGCATATTTATACATAAAATACCTAATGTGCATATTCGATAGTATACAGAACTATGCTGAAAAAAAACAAAACGAACCATATAAATGTGCTGAGAGGAAAAAAAGATTAGCAAGTAAATTGGTTGGTAAATTCATTTGCACATACTCTAGGCCATGCGTGGCAGTCATTAACAATATAATTAACACAAGGAGCAGATATATGCAGACATATTTTTGAAACGATATCTGAGTTGAAAAAAAATAACACGTTTTAATCTACCTGCTTCACAGATATTATAATTTAGTCTTTATTTCAATGTAAAGGGAGGTAATTTCAATTATTTTTAAAAACCAAACTTTTGGTACATATATAATGATAAGGTTTAATATCCATTGAGTTTGTGTGTTTTTTTATAACTTGAAACCTAGAACTGTTATTTAGTGACGTTTTACCATGTTCTTTAATATATATCATATTGAAAAATGAAATACGCGGTTTTAAATAAATGGGAGATAACTCCGATCACAACAAATCAGTGAAAGAGAAGATCACCCTATGTCATCCAAATGTTTTTATAATATTTCACATTATAAAATAGCATTTAATATCTTTAAGCTAATGGAACATTAAAGCTTGCTGAACTTATTATTTTTTCTTTATTTTTTGTTCAGTATATATGCATAATTGAAAATATACAAATGCATATCTTTACATAAAATGCATGAATACATGATTTAACATTTCCTCTCTCCAGTAATCTGTTTGCAGAGTAACATCATATTATTATTGTTATATGTATATTTACACAATAAGAATGTAGTGAGTTACACGTTTATCAAAAATGAATATATACTTTTTTTGCATGATATCGGTAAATAATAATAACATTTATATATATATATGTTCTGTATGAATATGTTATGGAAGCTTCAGAAAAATAAAACAGCATTCCGTTTTTGAAGAATGTTAAAACAGGTTTTGGCACATAATCGAATCATCTCCTTATTGGAAAACATGTAAATCATTTATATCCATATCGTTTAAAATATTTCGTTTAAATTCACAAAATTAGGACATAAAGAATACGCCTTGTCTAACAAGACCTTTCCGATGTCAGCATAACTACTACACTTTAAAATAGCATGTTTTTCATCCTCAACCTCTTGAACACAAAAGGGACAAAAGCGTTGATTTTCTTTTAGGTTTTTATATCGACCAGTTTCAATTCTTAAGGGTGCGACCCCACTTCTAAATTTGGCAAATGCAGACCTGTGCTTTAATGGTAGTATTAGTGTACAATAAGGATCAACAATATATTCCGATTTAACAAATCTATACGTTCTCAACTTGTTTTTACCTACACCTTATACTTTGTTAATACTATTTTTCCATTTTAAAACATGCTGGTCCATTAAGGCTCCAATGACATCGTCCATAAATTTAAACTTTGGAAAGGGAACAGATATATCAGAGTAGGTATTGGGACCAATCTCCTTAAACTTTTCGGTAATGACATAAACCCAGTTCTTATAATATCGAGTTGCTTTACTATAGGCCCAAATAAAAATATGTTTGTTCATCCTAGAAAATGTTGTGTGAACATTACGACTCCAATGGTTACAAATACATTTCCATTGTTAAATATAAGATTGCACCTAGCCCATATCTCCCTCTATGGCAGCTGTAGGTGTATATTTGCCAGTTCCTAAATAAAGCCTCATAGCTCTATTTTGTATTGCATTAATACAAGAAAATGTCTTTGATCATCCCCATATTGCAGCACCGTATGATATAACGGATGAAACAAGAGCATCATATAACTTTGTAAACACGTCATTAGGCATTCCGCCTATACTTTTGCATTTAGCGATCAGTAAATCTAAAGCACGACTTGCGCTCTGGGAGATGACCTTAGCCATATATTATAATCTAAATGCTCACTTAATATTAAACATGATAAACATATCGATCAACAATCGAATTGACACTAAACCAATTAGTAGAAGAATTATGGATTCTTACACACGCAGACACAGATGTATATAATGACATAATTGCTGTCAACATTTTACATGAAACATCAGTATATTGTAGACCTTTTTCCAAAGTTTATGAAATCAAATGCTTTTCGAAAGTCAATAAATGCGCAGAATGTTGATAACTTTAACCTTTTTCTAGTATCTGTAATATCCGTTAAAGAGTATAAATGATCAATAGTGTTAAGTATTTTTTCTGAAACCGTTTTAGTCGGACCATACGGTTAGTCTAGTATTCAAAATTGAAGTATATAATGTATATATAGGGTCTCTTAGATTAGCGGTACTTGTCTCTGCGGTACACCAGTATCGAAGCAAATATGGAATAAAACATGCAGAAACAATACTGATGTGTCATTTTTTTTAATACTTCCGCCGGTATTAAATCAAACCAAAAGCTTAACCCCTTTTAGCATCGTCAATATCTTGCATGACTTCTAACAACGAAATATGATTATCCAATGCACTATTGGTATGGCCGTTGTCAGACGGGGAGAACGTATACTCATCAATTTCAGAGACTATTACATTACTAGAAATAAAAAGATTGCTAAAATCCCGTTCCCATTTATATAGGACATCGTTTACAATAGTTGACAAGGTACCGTCGTCCAAGAGTACCTCCGTAGAGATAACACGTTTCTTAGATTGATTAATGTCGATCTTACCTATCGACTTCCAAAACTGAGTTTGATCGGCGTGTACTTCCTCAAGAATATCAGATTGTATCTTGTATCAAAAAAGACGCTTCGACCTCTGTACTTCTCGGTCGATTTTTCTCTTAGCAGAACAATAGCCCCCTTAAACATTTTTTTTATTCAAAGACATTGCTAGTTTGTAACCATATTTTCTCTAGTTGACAGACGTTACTCCATCAGTTTGAAAGTTCAGCACTCCACCATGGCTTTCCAGTCCTTCTTCTTTTATTATGGCCTCCAAATTGTACAGACATGTAAGGCAACCTTGCGTACATATCTGTTTTAACAAGATCACGCCACCCGTCAAATGCTATATCGATATTCTCTGTACGAAAGCTGCGTTCCAAGTCTGTTATTGTTGTATTAACTAGAAATAAAACTTCTTGATCTGATAGAAACGTGTCTTTAACCGCTCGAACATTAAACCTATCAAACTGATTATCTCCACCAGAATACAAAACACGAGGATCATCCATGATAGAAAACTTAGGTTTATGTTTCAAATAAGAACTTAGTGGTCTGGAAAGCCAGATGAAGGAGGATACTTGCATAACTTTACTCATTTAAAAGATTCGTGCGACTTTAAACTCTTCAAATAGTGAAAGGTGCTTCTGGCTTACTAAACAATAGTCAACTACAGAACAGCCTTTGACAGATAAAATCGTTGCCAACAAAGTTTCGCCCATTAAGCATGCTCATATTAACATTAATTAAAAAATCAATTAAAATATCCCCTTAAGCATTTGTCTTCAAAGCGAAAACCTTACGATCACGAATCTTGTTTACACCAGCAATAAAATCAGGCATGTCACCACAGCGACTGTTAAAATCATATCTGCCAACAGAGAGTCAAAAAAATCATGGACATCAACACTACGACTTGAGTTTTCTGGTGGAATGTAGCAAATCCATGGAAATACCGTAACATTGTGACATTTATGTTGCATCTTTAACCACAGTATACTTTCTGTGGAACAGTCTAAAACATGTATATTAAGCATATTAAAAATATCGTTTCGAATAAAGCCACCACGATGCCTGTTAATACTTCCGCTTTGGATACCACTGTTCCGCCCGGTTCGTTCACTGTTGCTAGTAGTAGTACCAGTACTTGGACGACCAGTAGGTGGATTCTGCCTAGACGGACCCTGGTCATTAGCACTATCAGAGCGGGATGTGATTCTATTAGAGTCTTCGGTTGTCGGAAGTTCCACGTTTGATTGTCACCTCGGGGATTATTATCGCGGTTTCTGTTGCTAACAACAAGGGTACCGTGAATAGGTTTGTGCCCCCACGATTCAGCGAGTCAATAATGGTTCTCAAGTTATTGGCCATAAGTCGTTCCTCGCGTGACTGTTTCATATGAATGATGATTTACTCTCGTTTAAGCTTAATATTTCAGTTATATTTTTATTATAGCATTACTGCCATACGTTTGTTGCTATCATAATTATACACAACATTAATACGCTGAATACCTAAAGGCAATATGATAGAATAATTTGGAACTGTTTCATATGAATACAGATTGACTCGTGGTTAAAGAAAACAATTACCTATTCGAAAATATAAGGGTATGCATATAAATTATATATTTTATTGTCGTCATGTAAACAATTTGTTTATAATAACGTATCAAATATACGTTATAATGTTTAAACATACATTTTTTAGTCAAATGCACTTATGTTTTATATCAAGCTGTTCGTTTTGTTAAAACCTTTCATCTACTATATTAATTATATTATTTAAGTAAATATGTAAACTATTTCTTATACGTTTTTTTACCGTCGAATTTAAAGAAAAAGACAACGTAAAAGCATTTTTTTAAATGGCTCGACAAAAGAAAAGCTGCACAATTTTAATGTATGTTAGAGAATTTAATTTCCCATCGGAATATAGAATATATAATATTCTTGTTTTATTGACCTCAATACCCTTCGAAAAGAACGTCATGAAGATAGCGACGTCAACTGTATTTGTATTAAAGATACATTGCACATAGTGGTGATATATCAACACTTTTTTTTAATAATAACGCTCACCATATTAATAGTGATAGCAACCTGCTAGGTCGACTGTACATGGTATTCAAAATAAATTGCTGGATCTTAACATGTCGTCAATTCAACTAGCAAAGAGTGTTCGTTACGTCAGCTTCGCACAAAGCAAAGCCCTGAACATTATAGTACACATGTTGTAGTAAGCTTCGCAAAACGAAGCCCCGCGTATCTTACAAACAAATTCATATTTTACACCATTATGGTAATTAGTGTGGTAACATGGCGAAATGCTGTTGGAAAAGCCAAAATAATGTTTATGAGAGCAGCGAAGTGTATAACAAGTTGTGTGTCCCTCGCAGACATAGTTTCGCAAATTAATATCTCGATCATTCAGATGCACACGAGCCAGTGACTGAAAGTATTTTAAATACCACTATATACTTTGCCAAATCCGGAGGACTGTGGTTCAAGTCTCACCTTCGCCACTGTTTTGTTCTTGGACACTTTCCATTCCATTTGACTCGTCCGTCGGATGGGGACGTAAACCGGGCGGTCCTCTTATCACGTAAGAGAACCATATGAATCTAGTCTTTAGCAAGAGTAGGGCAAGCTCCCAGATACATTTGTAATTTAGTAATTCCCCTCTCTCTTGGCGTCTCCGAATAACCTATAATGGAATAACCTCTAATGAGATGATGAGCCGTTAACAATATTCAATTCATACTTTATAATTTGAATTTGGTAACGCCCAGATAACAAGGGTGAATCCGGTGCTGCGCTCACCCGCCGCACCCCCCATCCCCCCTAGCTCCTTACACCAACAAATCAAAGAAGTAGGCAAGTATAGATTTAACCTATGCTTGCTGGATTTTAAGTGGCACGCGCCGGGTCCACCTTTGTTCAAATAACGAGTATACAAATAAAATATTCAGAAAATTCACTAGAAACAAAGACTTTCTAGTGGGCATTCCCAACAACTGAATCATAGATCCGCATCTGGATATTGTATTTACACCCCTCTAAACACTCTCCCCGTTTTATAGAAATTTATTGCAGAGTGTTATCGGAAATAATTGCCTGCTCAACCACCCCTCACATACGAAAACAACAACATTTCTGATCTTCACTGATAATTTTACATCGAAATGGAATATAAACCGGGGATATCCGCGTATTGGATATGCCAACACAGACGATTATTTATGAGGGTGTCCGAACGTATCGGGTTTGTGTGCTATGACGTCGTCTTGAAGCCAACATAAGCCTAACGTTATAAATGATGAAACATGCTATTGCTATTAAATTATATTATTGTATTATTCATAGTTTGCATTAAATGTTTACAGCATTGTTGAATAATCATGTTATATGTTTCCTTCCCTTGAAAAAGCCGATAAAACCGGCTACACATATAACATTTTAGATCAGTAGCCTTGCTCTTAAGAATCTCCTCATCCGGCAGCCGAGGTCTCCCCGTACGGGCCCGGACGAGGAGACACCTCCACAAAAATAATAGGGTGGGACATTTTGACCCAGAAAGGGGGACGTTCTTGACCAGTTTTGGTACAGACCTAATTTTTTTACGATATACCCTTAAATACGGCCAAATATAATTGTGTGCTATATGAAATCTAATATGCAAATTTGTAGAATCTTATCAGTGTTGTTACGTAATGGGGATTAACTGCCTAATCGGACACCACAGTTAATTGCGTAACAGTAATTATCGACGCAACGGGAGGTTGACCATATATCACGGACTTAGCAGTGTATTCCAAGAGACATAAATGTTATGGAACAGTAATTATCGACACAGCGGGAAATTAACCCATATATCACGTAGTCACATTGTAGCAGTGTATTATAAATGAATGAATGTCCCATTCAACATCGCAATGTGAGAATAATTAAAGGGACAACGGCAATCTTACTGTATTAGAAGCCACAATTATTTTGAAGGATGTTGTTCTAGTGAACAAAAATATTTACCCTAAATGGAAATTACATCGACCAAAATCTAAATTACAGGCATTTTCTGTAGTTTTCCATGAGCAGCATTTTTGGGCGACTTCTTTTCTAAAACTATTTGATGGATTTTCCTAAAACATTTTCAGGAATGTTGCTTTTGATGTCTAGTTGTATTTTGTATTTTTTTTTAATTTTTATGTTTTTTTAATTTTTTTTTTTATTGTCTTTATTTAAATAAATGCCTATATATTATTAGATACATAAAATAGGAAAAATATATTTTGTAACAATTCCAACACAATTAAAAAATTTAAGCATAATGGTAGGGTTCCAAAAACCAACATTCAATCTCAATATGCATGGTGATCTATAATTTTAATGGCATATATTGTCTAAATATATGTTAAAATAAGTGCCTAGGAAGTTTGAACAAATTCTGTTATAAGGAACATAACAAAAACGGAAAATATACCATTTTTATATAATTTTATACAAAACTTGGCCTTTTAGCATAGGGGTAGGGTTTCAAAAAAACATTCTAAACAAGCATGGGGACCTAACATTTTTATTGCACATTTTGTTTTTATATATGTTAAACTATGTGCTTAGAAAGTTTAAACAAATTCTATTATTGAGAACATACAAAAAAAAGAGATATTGTATCATTATGGGCTATTTGTGCATAAATTGTGGTAATGGTCTCAACAGATTTTGTAAAAATATATAGGTTTTACATAAAGATGAGCTTTAAATGTTATTGTAATTACATGTGTGCGTGTGTGCGTGCGTGCGTGCATGCGTATGTGTGTGTGTGTGTGTGTGTGTGCATATCTATCTGTCTGTCTGTCTGTCTGTCTGCCTGCCTGCCTGTCTGTCTATCTGTGTGCGTTCGGTTCGACAGATAAATCCAAGAAGATCCAAGAAGAATTTTGTGACACGGCACTGTGGTTGAACTAAGAGAACTACTAGTTGTAAAGTTGTTGGTATGACTCTGACCTCCTGTATGCGATCAGAATCAGCTACAATAGGGTTAATATACATGCTATCTAGTCTCAGTAGACGTACTGACATAATATATAAATGTATCACAAACTTCCCTATAAATACGATGTTTTGAATACACGATACGACATAGACCTAGCTAGTCATATCAATCAGGATTTAGTTGCCGGGCAATAAAGCTTTATTCTTGAAAATTTCAAATTCAATGGCATTCATTTTAAATAAAATTTCGGAAAAATATAAATGTCGTGTAGATCTACACTTACGCGACGGACGTGAACACATCAGAATGGGATTACATCTAATAATAACACTATTGTTTTCAACACGGAAAACAACGTTAGTAAGTTATCTGAAGTTGTCAGTTCAGCAAGGTCTTTGGTGTAATATATATACTGAAAGGAAAAAGAAACGCGACACGGAAATTTCAACTTTAAGTATCAACTTTTGTATCTTAATTAATTTTCTTATTTTAAATATATTTTAGAATAGATATATGATAGACCCTTAGTTTGTAAAACATTTATTTTTTGTTTAAATTGTTACATCTTTTGTGAGTTACCCTCCCATTACATGCAAACATGAAATGTACTGATAAAACACATAACATGAGTCAAAGATCGCTTAAAGATATAAAAATCTTAAAATTGGTATGAAATAATAGAAAACAAAACAGAAAAAAATTACCCATTTATCGCAGATTTTCCGTCTATAAAAAAAAGAAATAGGGATAATCTTAAATTACCTCCCTTTATATTGAATATTGTTTGAAATTCAAGTAACTGTAATTCAGCGTTAACATTAAATATTTCGAAAATTTCTTTTGCAAACGCATTTATAGTGGTAATGCTAGTAAAACATGATGTCAAAATAATTTTAACTGGCATTTTTTAGAATTAGGAACATCGAAAGCTTCACTAATTCGAAGTACTTAATAAAATCCTATATACCCAGTTGTATAAGTGTTATAACTTATTTCTAAGAAAACACATTGACTTAAAAGTTTTAAAATATGTTCATGCAGTCAGAGCAGACGATTTACACTTGTTATTTTGCAGTTTAACCGTATCTCTAATCAAGCTCGAAATACACAAAACAATGAGAATATTATTGACATATTCTTAGGTTTGTACTTAGGAATTTGGTTTAGTGTACTGCACACTTAATTCCATATATATTCCAAGGAAATCCCATGATGATTTGTAAAAAAAAAAAGTTGAGGTTAGTTAAAGAAAGGACACAACTGGGATGTTGTAGACGTTGTAATCACAGTACACATTGTAATAAAAAATTCATAAATGTTGAAGTTCCTCTTTGAAAAATTGAGCCAGTTCAGTACTGTATTTAACGTAATGAGTTTGCAAAATTTTGCATCCTAAGTTTGCTCACATGCTTTAGCCAAACGCGTTCTCTGTCAATAATGAAACTTTACAGGAATACTATTTGCTGTGTTACGTGTTGTTTTAGTCATTTTTTCGAAAGGAAAGATCTTACGTAGCCATGTAGCATTCGATTAACAGTAGCATATTGTACATTCAACGCACGTAGCAACGAAAGCATAAGTGTTGCCCCCATCTTTCGTGCCACGTTATATGCGGTTAAATATTTCTTGTTACACTATACACATATACTTTCGTGCCACGGTATATGTGTATAGTGGTAGATTTGGGCAAGGATTTTGATAGATTTGGGTAAATATTTCTTGTTTCAGAAGTTACACTATACGCATATACTTTCGTGCCACGTTATATGTGTATAGTGGTGGATCTGGGCAAGGATTTGGGTAGATTTGGGTAAATATTTCTTGTTTCAGAAAGAGCACTATACACATATACTTTCCTGCCAAGTTATATGTGTATAGTGGTAGATTTTGGCAAGGATTTGGGTTTATTTGGGCAAGGATTTGGGAAGATTGGGTAAATATTACTTGTTTCAGAAGTTACACTATACACATATACTTTCGTGCCACATTATATGCGTATATTGGTAGATTTGGGCAAGGATTTGGGTATATTTGGGCAAGGATTTGGGTATATTTGGGTAAATATTTATTGTTTCAGAAGTTACACTATATACTATACTTTCGTGCCACGTTATATATGTATATTGGTGAATCTGGGCAAGGATTTGGGTAAATATCTCTTGTTTCAGAATTTACACTGTACACATATACATTCGTGCCACGTTATATGTGTATATATAGTGGTGTATCTGGTCAAAGATTTGGAGAGATTTGGGTAAATATTTCTTGTTTCAGAAGTTACACTGTACACATATATACTTTTGTGTAATAGTAATAATTATTAGTATGTATTATGTTCTTCTATATATAATGATTGTTTGTCAAGCGTGTAAGTATGCATGTGTGTGTGTGTGTGTGTGTGTGTGTGTGCCTGCGTGCGTGTGTAAATTGACGGCTTTAAGCGTCCTTTACGTCCACCTTAATTAATATGTGTATAATTCAAATGTTAATTAATTTAGATTTGGGTCGATGTAATTTCCATTTAGGGTAAATATTTTTGTTTACTAGAACAACATGGACAGAATCTTTCCTTCAAAATAAGTGTGGCTTCTAATAGAGTAAGATTGCCGTTGTCCCTTAATTAATATGTGTATAATTCAAATGTTAATTAATTTAGATTTTGGTCGATGTAATTTCCATTTAGGGTAAATATTTTTGTTCACTAGACGACATGGACAGAATCTTTCCTTCAAAATAAGTGTGGCTTCTAACAGAGTAAGATTGCCGTTGTCCCTTTAATTCTTCTCACATTGAGATGTTGAATTGGACATTCATTCATTTATAATAGTTTTGGTAAGTAATCCACTGCTACAATGTGACTACGTGATATATGGGTTAATGTCTCGCTGTGTCGATAATTACTGTTCCATTACATTTATGACTCTTGTAATACACAGCTAAGTCCATGATATATGGTCAACCTCCCGTTGCGTTGATAATTACTGTTACGCAATTAGCTGTGGTGTCCGATTAGGCAGTTAATCACCATTACGTAACAACACTGATAAAACTCTACAAATTTGCATATTAGATTTCATATAGCACATACTTATATTTGGCCGTATTAAAGTGTCTTAAAGAAAATATGTCTGTATCCATATTGCATTGATACAAAATTATTATGCATGCAACTATGTTTAATCTGTTTGTGAGACGATGCAACTTTTAATTGATAATGTATACACACACTTATACAAGTTGCTAGTTTAAGACCGTGGAGTTTGTTCTACTCTGTGAATATTTAGGAATATATTTATATAGTATGTCAGTACGTCTACTGAGACTCTACTGAGACTAGATAGCATGTATATTACATGTACCCTTATTTTAGCTGATTTACCATCGTAATATTACTGAGCAATTGAACAAAGCGACGTTGCCCGCCCTATCCCACACCATCCACTCAACGCCCCCACCTTACCTATCGCGCGCGCACACACACACACACACACACGCACACACGCGCACGCACGCACGCACGCACGCATATGTAGCAACGCAAGCATAAGTGTTGCCCCATCCTTCGTGCCACGTTATATGTGGGTAAATATTGTTTCAGAAGTTACACTATACACATATACTTTCGTTCCACGTTATATGTGTATAGTGGTAGATTTGGGCAAGGATTTTGGTAGATTTGGGTAAATATTTCTTGTTTCAGAAGTTACACTATACACATATACTTTCGTGTCACGTTATATGTGTATAGTGGTGGATCTGGGCAAGGATTTGTGTAGATTTGGGTAAATATTTCGTGTTTCAGAAGTTACATTATACACATATACCTTCGTGCCACGTTATAAGTGTATAATGGTGGATCTGGGCAAGGATTTAGGTAGATTTGGGTAGATTTGGGCAAGGATTTGGGTAGATTTGGGTAGATTTGTGTAAGGATTTGGGTAGATTTGGGGTATATTTTTGGTGGATTTGGGTAGATTTGGCTATTTCGTGCACCCGGATTTGGGTAGGTTTGGGTAAATATTTATTGTTTCAGAAGTTACACTATACACATATACTTTCATGCCACGTTATATGTGTATAGTGGTGGATCTGGGCAAGGATTTGGGTAGATTTTGGTAAATATTTCTTGTTTCAGAAGTTACACTGTACACATATACTTTCGTGCCACGTTATCTGTGTATAGTGATAGATTTGGGAAAGGATTTGGGTAGATTTGGGTAAATATCTCTTGTTTCAGAAGTTACACTGTACACATATACATTCGTGCCACGTTATATGTGTATAGTGGTGGATCTGGGCAAGGATTTGTGTAGATTTGGGTAAATATTTCGTGTTTCAGAAGTTACATTATACACATATACCTTCGTGCCACGTTATAAGTGTATAATGGTGGATCTGGGCAAGGATTTAGGTAGATTTGGGTAGATTTGGGCAAGGATTTGGGTAGATTTGGGTAGATTTGTGTAAGGATTTGGGTAGATTTGGGGTATATTTTTGGTGGATTTGGGTAGATTTGGCTATTTCGTGCACCCGGATTTGGGTAGGTTTGGGTAAATATTTATTGTTTCAGAAGTTACACTATACACATATACTTTCATGCCACGTTATATGTGTATAGTGGTGGATCTGGGCAAGGATTTGGGTAGATTTTGGTAAATATTTCTTGTTTCAGAAGTTACACTGTACACATATACTTTCGTGCCACGTTATCTGTGTATAGTGATAGATTTGGGAAAGGATTTGGGTAGATTTGGGTAAATATCTCTTGTTTCAGAAGTTACACTGTACACATATACATTCGTGCCACGTTATATGTGTATAGTGGTAGATTTGGGCAAGGATTTGGGTAGATTTGGGTAGATTTGGGTAGATTTGGGCAAGGATTTGGGTAGATTTGGGTATATTTGGGTAAGGATTTGGGTATATTTGGGTATATTTTTGGTGGATTTGGGTAGATTTGGGTAGATTTGGGTATTTCGTGCACCCGGTTTTTGCTCACCTTTTTGCTCGCGTTGGTTGAAGTTCAGGTCAACAGCTTGAGTGGGTGCTAGTGCTATACACCTGGCACGTAAAATAACTAGGACAGCTTCTGGAGCGGAGCTACAGTACTTCTATATCTATCTCGCATTATCCTCTCAGAACTTAAAATGACTAACACGCTTCTGGAGGCGTCTTTTCCGTATGTCGTTCTGTCGTCTTGTCGTTCTGTCGTATTATCGTCTTGTCGTTCTGTCGTCTTTTCGCGATGCATTTGGCTTCTTTTCGTTCTGTCGTCTTGTCGTTCTGTCGTCTTGTCGTTCTGTCGTCCTGTCATCTTGTCGTTCTGTCGTCCTGTCGTCTTGTCGTTCTGTCGTCTTTTCGCCTTCCGGTTGACATGCACACTTCGGCACTGCGGCCATTTGCATATGAAACAAGTGTAATGTGAAAATACGACAGAACGACAGAACGACAAGACGACAGAACGACAACACGACAGAACGAAAAGACGACAGAACGAAAAGACGACAAATGCATCGCGAAAAGACGACAGACGGTCACACGAAATAACAAAAAGACGATAATATCAAATGGCGTCTTTTCACAGCTGAAGTGTCGTCTTTTTGTCTTTTCGCGTGGAGTTCTGTCGTCTTTTTGCCTTTGAAATATCGTCTTTTCGTTCTGTCGTTCTGTCGTCTTTTTGCGCTGCATTTGGCGTCTTTTCGTCCTGTCGTCTTTTCGTTCTGTCATCTTTTCGCAGCAAAATAACGAAAATACGAAAATACGACAAATGGCAGGAATCAGCCACCATAGATTTAAGAGTAAGTCCGTTAAAAATAATGATGATACTAGCAGATGTTATAAGTTCAGGTAACATTGTCCAGGTATCTGTGTCACGCTTGATAGATATCTAACAGGTAGAATGATGTTGCATTGTCATTGCCATGGACATTCGAGGACGAATTTAAATCTGTAGGAGCAGTATGTCACGGTTCATAGATATCTAACAGGTAGAGTGATGTTGCATTGTCCGGCCGGTTAGCTCAATCGGTAGAGCATCGGAACGGTAGTCCGAATGTTCCCGGCTCGAGCCCCGGTCTGGCTGCATATTTTTCTAGCCCTGTGACATCTGTAAAAATTTGACTTCAAGGTCAAACCTGAACCTTATCAACAATTTCATTACCATACGAACGTGAGTTGTATAATGATTTCAGGGTCGACATTTATAAATCTTGTATTAAATGCTGTATATAAAATATAAAGGCCTAAAGGTAAGTTTAATTTTGATACTATTTATTCGAGAAAATAATAGATTTATTAGCTTTTCATTTCAGTATTCTTCGGGATTTAGTGTTTTAATAAGGATTATAAATTAACTTTGCATTTGATTTAGTGTGTGTGTTGGGGTCAGGTTGGAGGGGTCAAAGAGGGCAACTCAACAACCAATAAATGTATAATTTATGGAATTTATCTTCACTTCCTGTAATTTGATTGCATATTAAACAAAATTACCAACAAAACACTAATAATTTGGTGATTACATTTTTGACATTCATTTTCCTAGGGCTTGTAGTCGAGTTGTTGATGACATTAACATTCCGACAGTAACAGACTCAATAAAAACGAGGCTACTTTTCTCTGTTTGTGTTTCTGAATTCTGAAATCCCCTTTTCAGTATTTTTTGTTTAACAAAACAGCTACTTCATCAGCGCTACCGTTGGCATTCATTATCTTTTAGTTAAAACATATTTATTTTACATCGATTGCGAAACAAGTTATTGCAACTTAGATTAATCACTCTCGATGGCTTCCTGGGTAGAACCAGTACTAAGCAATGTGGATTAATTATCTTGCTCAAGGATAAATAACGTGGCCGCGGCGAGGATCGAACCCACGACCTCTCGATCTGGAGTTCGGCGCTCTACCACTGGACCACGCACTCCACTCATTATCTTTTGTGACAATGACTATCACAACCTGACTTCTATGTTGACGGGATTTACAAACTTCGTAATATCCTTTGTCATGATCACGTTCATACAGTCGTTATTAAACTTGAAAGTAACTTTTTCAAAAGAGTTTATGACCCTGTCATTTTGCAATGCACTGTTAAGTGGTTGACCCATACACATTTCACCTCTATGCTTTCCTCTTTGATTGTGCAATGACCGGATAGAGTGTGTACTTTATGTCGACGTCTATCTATATCCAGGAAGGATGGTAACGTTAAATAATTCTTTAATAATGTGGTCTCGTGCTCTTAACGGTTTATTTCCTTGATGCTCTGGGTTCTGTTTGGTCATTGAGATATTACTGTGTGGCTTTTTAAGTTCGCCTTTTATAGTCATGTATACATGATCATCATTGTGTTTAAATATATCACCGTGAAGTGCTTCTTAGTTTGTAAGAGGTTGTAGCATGGCGGGGATTTATTTATTTACACTGTCCTGTTTAATTGGGACGTCAAAATAATGAGTGAGATTTGGGGCATGGTTTAAAACCCCAGAGGCCATTTTTCCACTGACAGTCCCAAGACTCTACCCCTATTGTCAACCTTTTGATATTTGTGGTGTCTTATGTTTCCATTTATTTAATCTTGTATTTGTTTTTGTTTTAAAAACGTATTTTTTGGATGACTGTTTTATGTCAATGCTATATTTCCTGTTCGGTTTTATACCTACATCACTATACAAATTATATCAACCACATCATTTAAATTGATCTTTATGGGGAAAAAAACTTTAACCAAAACAAATATAAAAGTCGAACAGGAAATGCAGCTTTCACAGAACACAGTAAACCCAAAAACACGCAAAAAGACAAACATGAATGACAATGTTAATAAAGAATAATGGCATATGACGTCACAAACACAAAATGGGTTGACAATAGGGTCAGTGGCAAAAAAGGTCGCTAGGGGTTTAAACCAAGTTTTAGGGTGCATCAAACTTCACTTTTACCCTACTGTTATCCCTATAAAACGGTACAGTGTAAATAAAGAAATCCCCGCCATGAACTATTCTCTAACCAACACGGCATCATTAATAGACAATATGAGTAAAACACAAAGATGCTCGTGTATATATAAAAATAAAAAAAACAATAGCCTAGAAAACCTCAAAGAAGGTATTCAATTACTTGGCAGAAGCCAGAGCAACAAACGAATAAACAATTGAGGGCACGACAAGACAAGATTGCAGACAAACATCAAACGTCACCGTCGTTTTGGGCTTTAGGCAGACGTCATCACAGTGTCCACATCATGTCCGGTCATCGCACAATAAAAGAGGAAAGCATAGTGGCGAACTGTAAATGGGTCCATCACCAAGCATGCAGTGCGTTGCAAAATAATAGGGTCATAACCTCTTTTGATAAACCTTTTAACAAGTTTAACAAAGATAGTATGAAAGCGATCATGACCAAGGATCTTACAAAGTCTGTAAATCACATCACCATAAAAGTCAGGTTGTGATAGTCTTTGTCGCAGAAGAGTTCTTTAATTACTTTTATATTTGGAAAGAAGAACAGGGTTACGATAATAAAATTTTGCTAGGGTTTTACGATGTTTATGGTAACGGTAGCCCTGAAGGAGTAGCTTTTTTAGTTATACAAAAATTACGAATATTAAAGTCCTCAACTGGAGTACAAGCTCTAGAAAAACGAATAATTTGAGACATAACAGATCCCCATAAGAGGTTACTCGGTGTACATCCCCATCTAAATGGGGATAATTAACTATATCAAAATTAAAATCATCTCTCTTGTCATAGAGTTTGCTAATTATTTCACCATTTTCAATAGAGAGATGTAAATCGAGAAAAGAAGCGTTAATATCAGAAATATTAGCATTGATAAGTTGAAGTTCTTTAGGGTATATATTATTAACCATAGTAGAAAAGAAAGGGTTGTCAATGTTCAATATGTCATCTAGATACCGAGAGGTGTCATTAAAGGCTTCAATAATATCTGCCTGGGTATCTAGTGAAGGACTCAACAAGAAATCTGGGACTAGGGGTGAGCAGTTCGTAACCATAGGGATGCCAACAATTTGTCTATAAACGGTAGTCCCATACCTGACGAAAATATTCGGTAATCCCATATCTGACGAAAATATTATCTAATAGAAAAGTAAGTGATTCAAAAACATCTTGGCAAAACGCTTTAATATTGTTACAGCCAAAAAATGTAGTATTTTCCCTAGCAAAAGTTTCTTGAATGAGAGCAATAAGCTTGTCTTTGATAAGGTTGTGTGGTAAAGTTGTATATAATGTAGAAAAATCATCAGTACTTATTGATGAAGATTGACGTTTATTATTTTAAATTTTATCAAGAACGTTGCCTGAATTTTTAATAGACCAAAATAAATCAATTCCAGAGTTTTCATAAGTTTTAACACAATAAACCGTCCAAACGCGTAGACGGACGGACGGACGAACGGACAGACAGGACGGGAATCGCCAAACTATAAGCCGTGATTTGCTAGGCAATCAGGCTAAAAAGAAATGATGCAGTTATGTCGTTATAAGAACGGGAACTCTATCGGAATATTTTTCATTCCAATCATGCCAGTTTTATACTATATTAAAATGTGTGCGTTGTATATAGCTTGAAATAAAATATGATAAAATGACTTGAAGCGATCTAGAAGATGTATGGATGCCAATCCAAGTATACTGAACAAAAAAAAGAGACGTCCGCTGATGTTGATGCTGATGTTCTAGACAGCAAAACGGGAAAAAAATAATGATGTTTTAAGACTGCCAACAATAGTCCAAACAAAGATGTTTTTGAAATGTTCAGTTTACAAGGGGGTTAGCCCCCTTTTTGTTAAAACATACATATTGGGCACACAAGAAAATTAAATCTATGAAAATTACCGACATTTGTCAAAGACAATATTCTCTATATGTTCCTTACCAAATAAATCACACACAAACATAACACAGATTGTGTAGATGGCAGCTTTTGATTATCAACAATCATTAAATTACCCCCCTTTAACATTTCCATATCATCCAAAAAGATTATTGCTTTAAATCTGAAACTGTTTAATAGGATATATAGTACTCACTGAAGTGTGCTTACAGACATCAAACATTGTTTATTAAAACGCTGTTTAAGGTTTTATACGCCCTCAAAAACTGGCCTATGGAAATACCAGCAAAAAATCGGACGTTTCTATTTGTGTTCAGTATATAAGTAAAACCAAGCTAAATTGCTTCAGTTCAAATGAAATTTGTGGAGCCGCTTGATTATTGTTTAATAATCAAGCGGTTTAATTATTGTTTATGAAAATGTTTGGACGACCTGACGGGTTTTGGTTGTTAAACACAAACTAGCCGATCGTCAAAACTATCTGAATCGGAAGGATCATGGGACCTAATTTGGTGTCTATGCACAATAATAAAAAACTGAAACACATAATGTCGGATTCATTTGTATTTGGATTGACACTCATAATTTTTTCAGATCGCATCCAGTCTCTTTTACATAAGTTGTTAAACCTCTTGATATGCTTCATTCCAGTCAACTTGTCCTGCCAAGTTTTGATAAATTACCATTCGAGAAAAATGAAGTTCCATGTTATTATATATAGAGTGAACATAAATAAAACAACTTGTTCTTTTAAAGATTATTGTATTTTATTCAAGAACAGATTATTACATAAGCATTGACAGATGAAGCATTATAATATAAAAGCATGTTGGTACATACATATATTTTTATAGTTAACTAATCAGATTTTAAATGTGGATTAATGCAGTATAGGAACTTCGTCGTTAAACATATGCTGTCAGTATTGCAAAAATACGTGCCCAAGAGCGCATGTGGAAGCTCTACTCGCTAACAATGGCTAACAGGCGAGAGGGTTGGAGTGAGCGATTGTTTGTCAGATATGGCTGGTTTTCTAAAATGTAAGATCATTTAAATACAACTTTTATTGAAATAAACGCTCTAAAATGTCTGGAAAAGATTGAAAATGAAAGACATAAAGAGTTAATAAAGAGTTTGCAGAAAAACCTGAAAATATTTAAATGTTGAGCGCAATGATGGTTTTACAATCTGAAACTTAACGATACAGACATTTGTGTAATTCAGCATGTATGTCAGGTTCACTAAATATTGTGTAAACCCCAAACATTTTACTTTATGAACTTAGGTGAAATCAGTATGCTATGGCATACAATTATAATTCAACACATTGCTAGGGCTTTTTGTTATCTACTTAGCAGTATACTTAGCAGATAGCAGTATACTATTCTGAAACATATAGTGTGAGTCAGTATGTCTTGCAGTTTCCCAAGACGTTAATTCATTAGTTGGCTATAAAATTGCAACAAACATATGGGAGTAGCCTTAGATTTTTAGTCATTATTTCAATTGTGTCTGTGTTTCTGGCAGTTATTGACAAATTGTCTCATTTATTGGACACTGTGCATGCAAATGTGCTCAAAGGCAAGCTAATAGGCTATTTTGTGCATCAAAAATGTTGGAATTTAACAGAATGTCTGGAACACACGACGACTTGTATTTTCTTGTTAAATCATCAACGTTGAACGAATTCTCCATGACTAATTATTTCGGTGCCTTTATCTCCCAGTTCTGCTCACCAGGCTGTGTAGTTGGTACGTCATCGACCTCCGAAGCGTTGAGATAACGTGTATTTGCAAGGTTTCGTATGGTAGTCAGCTGCCCAGTAACATCTAAAAAATATTTAATCACAATATGTTTGGCCTGATTCTTATTTCAGTTATTTATTAAAAGTATTAAAGGCAGAGGATGCAAACATTAAAATACAATTTTTCAAAGAAATGTGCAATACTAATTAAATAACATTTAGAAATGTAGGTTTGCAAAGTTTAAATAAGGACAAGGTTATACACCTCAGATTTGATATTGGCATTGATGGATTGCTTATTACAATTTCATATATAGCTGCTTAAACCTGTAGACCATACACTTTTAATGATACTAACTCATGAATTCGATGCAGTTTTCGTAGAGATAGAATCTATAAATATACACTTCCCAGTATGTTCCATAACACACTTTTATTTAGCCTTCGTACAGATAACATCTATAAATATACACTTCCGAGTATATTCCATAACACTATTTTATCTAGCCTTCGTACAGATAGCATCTATAAATATACACTTCCGAGTATGTTCCATAACACACTTTTATCTAGCCTTCGTACAGATAACATCGATAAATATACACTTCCGAGTATCTTTCATAACACACTTTAGTTGGCTCGAGCGGGATTTTAATGCTTTGCAATAACTGAAGATACCCACCACATGACCAATATTTGTTGATACGATGTAGCATGTCTAACACTAATGCTGCCATTCTTTGCTTTGCAATAACTGAAGATACCCACTACATGACCAATAGTTCTTGATACGATGTAGCATTTCTAACATTAGATATGCATACGGCAATAACTAGCGCACACACTGATGGCTACTAAAACATGGTTATTTTGAGACGGAATCCAAGTTGCAATTCATATAACATAGTTTTACACCACTCAGGGTTAATTTACGTAAGCAATATGATTGGCTATATACTGATAATTCAGGTGAGTTCAAATATATTTATTTTTCTTTGTAATAAATGGTACTAAATATAAGATTTTTTCATGACGAAGTGCCAATAGCTAAGTGGATAAAACGCCAGACTATACTGATTGTAAATCAGAAGGTGATGTGTTCGAATTCCGAGAAAGGCAAACCTTTTTTAAAAAGAAATTATTGTTTGACCTGTGTATAGGCCCGATGTGCACTACATGATGTCTGTTAGCTAGGGACCAAAACCCAGGTTTTAGGACCCAATCTAGACACGCCGGACAAAAGCATCAAACTTTCCTCAAATGTGTGTTTTATATTTCTCCATATTTTTAAAAGGGTCCCCAAAGGTTCGTGAATACCTAAATGTGTTATTTTGGTTCAAAAAGATGAACAAATAACAAAAACTGCTGATTTCTCGAATAATTCAATAAAATATATTTTCAAGGTTTATTCATTATTTTATTTACCCATTTAAGTGTAATGATATATTCCTATGAAATAATATATACATAAAGGGATAAATATGGGTCGTTTTGGTAAGAAATATGGAAAAAAGAGTAAAACAACACTAAAACTGCTAATTTCTGGAATAGTTCAATACAAATATATTTCTTTTGCATATCTCTTATTTTCTTTTACCATATTAGGTATAATGATATTTTATACATTACATCTTATTTTTAAAAGGGTCCACAAGGGTTCGTAAATCCCTAGATGTATTGTTTTTTGGGGTCAAAATGTTGGAAAAAAAACTAAAACTGCTGATTTCTCGAATAGTTCAATAAACAAATATTTTAAATGCTATTTATTATTTTATTTACCCATTTAAGTGTAATGATATATTCTTATAAAATAATAAATTCATAAAGGGATAAATATGGGTCGTTTGGCAAAAAATATGAAAAAAAAGAGTGAAAAAAACACTAAAACTGCTAATTTCTGGAATAGTTCAATAAAAAGTATTTCTTTAGCATATATCTTTTTTTCTTTTACCATATTAGGTATAATGATATAATATACATTTCCTCTTATTTTTAAAAGGGTCCACAAAGGTTCGTGAATCCCTAGATGTATTGTTTTTTTGGGTCAAGATTTTGGAAAAACAACTAAAACTGCGGATTTCTGGAATAATTTAATAAACATATATTTTAAATGCTATTTATTATTTTATTTACCCATTTAAGTGTAATGATATATTCCTATGAAATAATAAATACATAAAGGGATAAATATGGGTCGTTTGGCAAAAAATATGGAAAAAATATAAAAAAACACTAAAACTGCTAAGTTCTGGAATAGTTCAATAAAAAAATATGTCTTTAGTATATCTCTTATTTTCTTTTACCATATTAGGTATAACGATATTTTATTCATTTCGTATTATTTTTAAAAGGGTCCACAAGGTTCGTGAATCCCTAAATGTATTTTTTTTGGGGTCAAGATGTTGGAAACACAACCAAAACTGCTGATTTCTGGAATAATTCAATAAACTTATATTTTAAATGCTATTTATTATTTTATTTACCCATTTAAGTGTTATTATACATTTGTATGAAATAATAAATACATAAAGGGATATATGTGGGTATTCTGGCAAAAAATATGGAAAAAAAGAGAGTAAAAACACACTTAAACTGCTAATTTCTGGTAGAGTTTAATAAAACATTATTTCTTTAAGTATTTCTTATTTTCTTTTACCATATTAGGAGGGTATTGGTCCAAATGTTGGAAAAATAACTAAAATTGCTGATTTCTGGAATACTTCAATACAAATATATTTTAAATGCTTTTTCATTATTTTATTTACCCATTTAAGTTTATTGATATATGTCAATGAAATAATAAATAAATAAAGGGATAAATATGGGTCTTTTGGCAAAAAATGGAAACAATAGTAAAAATAAAGAACTTAAGCTGCTGATTTCTGGAATAGTTCAATAAATATTTATTTTAGCTTATTGTTTTTTCTTTCAATATATTAGGTATGATGATATTTTATTCATTTCGTCTTGTTTTTAAAAGGGCCACAAAGGTTCGTGAATCCCTAAATGTATTTTTTAGGGTAAAAAAATAACTAAAAATGTTGATTTCAGTAATATATTTTAAATGCTTATTCATTATTATATTTATTATTATGAAAAGTCATAATATCCCTAATTTCTTATATCACACTCGGTGTAATGATACCTTTCATGTAATTAATTAAATCAATCAATCAATCAATTAATAAAGGGATACATATGGGCCAAACAAAAAGAAAAAAAGAACCAAAACTGCTGCTTTTTGCAATAATTCAATAAAAACATATTTGTATTAGTTTCCGTTATGACTGTGTTTTTGTTTAAATCCATTTAATAGAAGAAGGGAACGTTAGATATAAGCCATCTTGAGTGCGGTCTTGCGAGTAACATGACAGCTGTGGCCTGTACATGTATGGGTGTGTGTATATTGAGACCTGCTGAGTCTATGTTCTGTACAAATATGTAGGTGTGTTCTTACGTGTAACGGGGTATGGCCTGATTCTGTGTGGAAATGGGTAAGCCCGCTTCTCTAGTCTTTTTTAATGGGTGGGTGTCGTCTACTTACTTGTAACATTACAGTTATGGCTTGTATCTGTATCAGTGTGAGCTACTTGAAGCCTTCTGATTTTATATGTTCGTCTGAACAATACGTGGGTATGGTCTTACGTGTAACATTACAGGTATGGCCTGTATGTGTATGAGTGTGAGTCACGTGAAGCCTTCTGACTCTATATGTTCGTCTATACAATATGTGGTGTATATTTACGTGTATGGTATGGCCTTTGTCATTGTGAGTGTGAGTAAAGCCTTCTGACACTATGTGGGTGTATACTTAAGTGTCACATGACAGGTATGGATTGTATCTATGTGAGTGTTGTCGGCTTTAATCCCACTTTATCAATGTTATGCACAATATGTGGTGTAACATGATAGGTATAATGGCCTAAATCTGTATGAGTATGGGCTACTTGAAGAGTTCTAAAACTATGTTCTGTACATACATGGTGTATGCTTACTTGTATTGACATGTATGGCCTATATGTGTATGAGTAGTGGCTACTTGAAGCATTCTGACTCTATGCTCCATACAATACGTGGGTGTAGGCTTACATGTAACCTGACAGGTATGTCATGTATGGTCTGTATATATGTATAAGTGTGGGTAACTTGAAGCCCACTGTCTCAATGGTGTGTCCAATATGGGTTTGTGATCATGTAAAATGACAGGAAAGGCCTGTATCTGTATGAGGGTGGGCAAATTGAAGCCTTCTGTATCTACAAGTATGTTCGTTACAACACGACTATGATGACATTTATCTGTATGAGTGTAGATAGGGTAAAGTGTGTGCGCAACTTGAGGCCTTCCGCATCTATGTTCTTTATAGGTGTTAACATGACATGTATGGCATGTATCGGTTTGGGTTTGGGAAACTTGAAGCCCACTGCCCCTATGTTTCGTACACTATGTGGGTATATGCATATGTGTTAACTGATAGGTATGGCCTACATATGTTTGAGTTAGGGCAACTTGAAACCCATTTCCACTATGTTTATTTGAACAATATGTGGGTATAAACCTTCTTGTAAATAAACAGATATGGCCAGTATTTGAAGGAGTGTGGGTAACTTGAAGCACACTGCCTCTACGTTCTGTACCATACGTAGGCATTCTTACATGTTAACATGTCATGTGTGGCTGTTTGTGTGACTTGAAGACACTGCTTCTGTGTTCCGTACAATACATGGGGTATATCCGTACATGTAACATGAAAAGGTAATGGCCTGTATCTGTATTGGTGTGTGTAATTTGAGCCACCTTCCTCTTTGTTCTGAACACTCTTACGTATTACATAAGTATGGCCTGTATGAGACTGTATGGGTGTGGGCAACTTGAATCCAGCTGTCCTATGTTCTGTAAATATGTGGGTGAATACTTATATCACCGGTGGATCATAATGCAATCTGGAAGAATGACTTTTAATATGCTAAATAGGTATATCATAGAGGAGCTTAAAACTAAACCAAAAACAAAATAAAACATATCCGTGTAAATCCTCTTTGGGTTAAGCCATAATTAAGAATATATTGCTATCTTTAAGCATTTGTATGGCTGCTATTTTGAAATGAGATAAAGATAGTAACATGGGGTGGGGTGGGGAGATGGGTGGGGGACATTTATTATATTACAGTGCAGCTTAAATCTAAGCCAACAATAAAATAAAACACTTTTGTGTAAATGTGTTTTGAGGTTAAGCCATAATTAAAAATATATAGCTATATTTAAGCATTTTGCAGTGTGCTAAACATAGTTAAGATGGTGGGAGGGGCATTTAATATATTATAGAGGAACTAACATCTAAGCCAAAAACAAAATAAAACATTTCTGTGTAAATCTTCTTTGGGTTAAGCCATAATTAAGAATATATTACTGAATTGAAGCATTTGGGTGGCGGCCATTTTGAACTGTGCTAAAAATAGTAAAGGAATGACATATGACCTTGGGGACCATTTTCGTTTTTCAAGTTAGACTACCAACTACTATCACAGAAAGTTTGGTGCTTTTGTCCACTCTGTCCACATCCAACCATTTTGGTCCCTAGCTATGAAGAGTTAATGATGTCCTGCGTTAAATGCAATCGCTTAAATACAGAACTAGCCACGGGCTGTTAAATATGAAATTAAAATAAAAAACATGCCTACAAAGAGGCATCCGGTGTAAGTATAGGGTATGTAGCTTTATGTATGCAACATATAAACTCCAAATATTTTATCGTTTTATCGCAATCTATGCTGGACAAACACATTTCTCCAAGAAATAATATAACCAAGGGATCTTGCTTCTAATAAAAGACATGTGAAGTGTAACTGATGGGTAAAATAGTACAAACCTGGAATAAGCCATACACTGTCATCCCCATTCGCACAGTTGGTAGTCGTTATCTTTGCATCACAATTTTGAGTACTAAGGTAACGTGTAGTTTGCGGATGCTGTATCAAATAATGGTTTACACCATTATCACACTTTATAATTGACCACTGTAAATAGAAAAAGAAAACTTCATAAGCAACATTTAAATATTTTTATTCACAGAGATTCGCTGGAAAGTGTTAACATTTCAGATTTGCAGGTGTTTTTTGTAATTTGTTTTTTGTTTTGACTTTAAATCTGTAGATATTTCTTTATTTGTATTGCTCAATATATAAATTATTTTGCAAAATAAATGGCTTGAACATATCAACTGATCGAATAAAAAATATTTTTCATTGTTCAGATCTTCATATCATGACTAATCAGCATGGTAAATATTAAAACAATCCACCAAATAAAGAATAAGGAGTTAGACACACAATATTTCCCTATATTGTATATACATAAGAAAATGAAAGGGTCATACCACATGTAAAAATAATCAAATAAAAAATCGTTTGCTTTGCTAACATATTCACATCATACTTAATCAGCATTTACAATATTAAAACAATCCACCTAAAATGTATGAGGAATATTTTGGCGTTATTATACTATATATAGATTAAAAAAATAAAGGGCCGTAACTCGTGTAAAACTGGTCGAATCAAAAAACAATTCTTCGCTGACATCTTCATGATTAATCAGTATGGAAAATATAAAACAATCCACCTTAAAATGAATGAGGAGTTAAGCACACACGATTTTGGTCTACAGACGGACGGACGGACGCCGGACGGACAAGCTCAAACCAGTATACACCCAACCCCACCACCAACCACCAACACCACCACATCCTTCAACTTCGTTGGCGGGGGGGTACAATAAAACGCGAAAGATAGAAGATAAAGAAAACGAGATGTTAGGAGTTAAGTATATAGAAAAGAGATATATAAATAGAGAGGAAACAGTCAGATAGCACTGAAACGTAAACATGCGCGTAGACTTAATAGGCCTTGAGCCAGGACCCACAATTTTCGATAGTGCCACCAAATCAGTTGACCAATTCTAAAAAAAAAAAATTTTTTAATAGACTAGTGTCTGTAGGTGACGTTTTTCCATGATAGCAATCTGGAATGGGTAGCTTATACAGTTTAATTCGAACAAAAATATGTATATCATTGTAGCTCTGGCATCAAAGTTTGGATGTTCATTTTTGCATGTTTTGATAATTGTTAATATACTTTTAAAATATGCAATTAAGTTTATAATTTATATTAGTTTAATACATATTACATAATAAATAAGCTTTGTTTCGGCGCTGCATTCAGATAAAATCAGTATTTTGCTTAAAATTGGTAAAATTACCCCACCCACTATTGACACATGTTTTATGCATTTAATTTAGTCATTTGTTTTACATTATATGTGTAAAATTGTAAGAATCAGTAATTCACCGAAGGCGGAGGATATTAATTTGGCGTTGTCCGTCTTTCCGTCCGACCGTCCGGAGCCATATCTTCATAACTGCAGGTCTGATTTTCATTACACTTGGTAATAATGTTTATCCTGATAGTGGGATGAGACGCGGCTATTTTTTCCGGAATCACCCCAGTAATGCCGGAGTTATTGCCCTTTAATTGATAAAAACTGCTTAATTCTGTCCGTCCATATCCATATCTTGATAACCGCTTGTTTGTTTTTCATTAAGCTTCATTATAACGTTTGTTTAAATAGTGGGATGTGACGCGGAATTTTTTTTTCGGAATCGTCCTAGTAACGCCGGAGTTATTGCCCTTTAATTGATAAAAATTGCTTAATTCTGTCCGTCCACAGCCATATCTTGATAACCGCTTGTTTGATTTTCTTTAAACTTGATTATAATGTTTATCCCAATAGTGGGATGCGACGCGGCAAATTTATTTCGGAATCGTCTTAGTAACGCCGGAGTTATTGCCCTTAAATTGATAAATGTCCCCTTGAATTATTCAGGTCGTGGTTTCAAATCTCACTGGAGGCATATTTTTTTTTTTGTTAAGGAGAAACCTTGGTTAATGGGTTCGATTTTTCTAAAAAAACAAATGTGTTTTTTAATATTTTTTTTCTCATAAGAAACCTTGGTTGATGAGTTCGTTTTTTCTTTAATTGGGAGCTTAAGGGCCTTGTTGGATCAGTTTAACATAGATTTAATTTTTTTTTGTTGATTTCTTTTTATTATTATTTTTTTATTTATTTTTTTATTTTTTTTATTTTTTTTTTCCATAAGTAACCTTGGTTCATGGGTTCAATTTTCCTTTAATTGGGAGCTTAGGGCACATATACCGGTACAATTTTTTTTTTATATGTCTATTAAAAAAAGCTATTTTTAAGAACGTTAAACTGGTATCTGTGTCGTAGGGGCCCTTGTTGATCAGTTTTACATAGAGTTATTTTTAAAAAAAAAAAATTATATATATATTTTTTTATTTTTTATTTATTTTTTTTTCTCATAAGAAACCTTGGTAGATGGATTAATTTTTCTTTAATTGGGAGCTTAGGGGCCCTTTTTAGATCAGTTTTACATAGAGTTATAGGGAAGAACTTCAAACATCTTCTCTGAAACTACAAGAGATAAAGGTTTAATATTTTTTATTTATTATCAGCTTATGGATCCTTTACCATTTTTGTTCAAATATTGACCCCCAGATGTCGCAGTTTTACATAGACTTATATGTAGGAAAAAACTTTAAAAATCTTCTTCTCTGAAACTAAAGAGTCAAAGGTTTAATATTTTGTATTTGCACTCAGCCTATGGTCCTCTACCAAGTTCGTTTGAATGGTGACCCTGGGTTCAAATTTGGCCCACCCCAGCGATCACATGTTTTACATAGACATATATAGGGAAAAACTTGAAAATCTTCTTCTCTGAAACTACAAGAGCCAACAGTTTTACACTCAGCTTATGGCCCTCTACCAAGTTTGTTCAAATGGTAACACTTGGGTCAAATTTGGCTCTGCCCCTAGGTCAAATGTCAAACTTGGTTTGAGTGATTATATTAATGAAAGTTTGATTTAATTTAAAGCTAGCCAAACTTGAGCCAAATACATCCCTCCCCCTAAAATAACAAGATCATCTGATAGTAGCCGTAGTAATGAGATGAAATAATCAGATTGATAAATATCACATGGCCAGGTAATTAAAAAGTAATCATTGGTTTACAATTCTACATTTATTTGTATATTACATTTATTACTATATTCTACACACCTGCTAATTTTAGACCCAGGCCAGCCCTTTAGTCCCACTATAAAAGTCAATGCCTTAAAATGGTACATCATTTTTTCAAATCTACTGAGGAGATGAATTTCAAAAATACCTATATCCAGTACATATTACAATTTACGAAGGCTCAAGGTCATAATTCATACTAATTTTAAAAAAATACGAACACATTTCTTCCACTCGAGGATAATACATCATTCGGCGGGGGATATAAATTCATCGAATTTGCTTGTTATATTATGAATTAGGGATTGTTTTTATATTATTATTAATGCAAGTATGTACTATGCAACCTTTACGGCTTTGCTTGCATATATAAGTTCAGCAAGCGCAAGCTGAAAATAGGTTGCACGCATCGAACAGGAAGTGTAAGTCTTCCTCAGAAAAATTGCAACATCAATATTTTTTTACTTTTCTGATATTTACATAACTTATATTGCACAGAAGACATAAACAGTCCCAAAAAAAGGATTCTAGATAAAAGAAATGTGAGTGTTTGCGCTTTTTATAACATAAGTCCATTTTAGGTGAGACATTTTGAATATTTATTACACATAAAGACAAAAAGCAATAGTTAACATCTACAAACACAGAACCGAATTAGATTTTAATGCTTTTTAATAGCAAGTTATGTCTATTTTAAAAATGTTTAACACCTGTTTGAACTGTGTTTGAATTATTCCACCCACATAAATCACAATAAAGAAGAATGCATATGAAAATGAAAACTAGTATATGTATTTTCACGAAAAACATCGAAAAAAACACCTTGAGTGTCATACGTAGACTACTGTTATAATTACTAACCATGACAACTGTTTCTTAGAATTGATGTTGTTACAATAGCACCTTCTTAACATATTCTTTGCATCTTATTATAGTCATAACCTATATTTGTGCATGCAGAAATAGTGCAAACTGAATGACAGTTACCTAAGAAAGATCGAACGTTTATTAACAATGACGAAGCTACCATACCGGGGTCTATGTACTGCCTTAAACTGTCTCATTGATCTCAATAGTAGTATTTACTCTAAGTTTTGTTGTTGACAAAAATCATACTTTTACCTTTAATTCTGTGGGTGAAGCTATTGAAGATGCACTTTAAAAGAAACAGAATTAAATTAATTGGATGTTGTAGCATGGTCGGTGACATTTCCTTTGATGAATGCAGAGCATTAAATCGTTTAATTTAGGGTAACTAAAGGGGCGTGGCTATGCCGTGCTACAACTACCGGATATTGGAATTTAGAGTACGGTCACTATGACGTTACAGTGATACTAAGTACACCATGCTACAAAAAAGATAGAGTCTGTCTCAGCTCGTTGGTTATTTAAACACCTCGATGGGCTACGCCCATCTCGGTGTTTAAATAAGCCAACTCGTTGAGACCAGACTCTATCTATTACTTGTTTAACGGATTATATGTTATTAAGACCCGCCCCAGAGAGAGGGCGGGTCTCACTCATACGTAGGAATCCGGGAACCTGCCATAATCTTAATAACAAATATATTACTATGGTTCTTTATTTTGAATGATATACTCCGATACACAGGACCGCCCAGTTTACGTCCCCATCCGCCGGCGAGGCTTAGACCCAGATTCTCCGGTTTCAAGTCCACCGTTCTATCCACATGCGTCAAGGAGGATGACTGCGTTGAAATGCACAAAACTAAAATGCTTAAACTTCATTATTTCAATGATACGGTTATATCCAAAAGGCTGGGTTCTCCACAGTCATTGTTTTCTAGAAAATTTGCGTATGTGTTGTTAGAAGTATACTTCCGCCGCCAGTGTACCAGGAAAAGAATCCTTCAATGGCACGGCATTATGTCTGGACTGTCTCGAGTTGCAAAATGTCTGTAAGACTTATATATGCCCATCCAATTGATATATTTTGATTGGCAATATCAGTTAATGGCAAAGTCTTTGGGATAATAAAAGATAAATATAATACTCTTATCTCATTTAAATAATATACAGAGCAAAAATAGAAACGTCCCCAACTTTACTCATAGATTTAGACATAATGAAATTATATTTTATTTAATCTTATATGCCACTGCCTTTGTTAAAGGCCAGCACTGTCATGAAAACAATTTTCTTTGAATCAAACTTGTGGGCAAACTTATTCCCCTTGATTTGGTTTAAACAGCATTTCCGTGTCTTGTGGTTAAAACTTTGAGTTAACACAGTTTTGTTATATTGAAATAAACAGAGAATGACCTATCACTACAAAAACAGAGAAAAGACGCTGATCTTTTCACTCATTTTTGCGCCATACAGCTTTCAAGAACGAATATTTTCAGATTACCTCCCTTTATAATAAAAATATAGTGATTTCGCAATTTGAATAAAACATGTTTGAGCAGCAGCAGACAAACAAACTTTGCTTTTTGATGATTATTAATATTGGTCAGAATGACTGAGTGATTAGTATAAAATGATGAAATTGTATCTAGATTGGTGTACAAAGTGTAACAAAGTCAATCCTATGCAAATCACAGCTTAAAAGAGGGACGTTTCTAATTTTGCTGAGTATAGTATTACTTAAAATTGCTATATACAATAAGCATAAAATATAGCATTGAAGTCATTTTAAAAGATATAAACAATAAAAACGCTTACGCATAAGGATCTGTACCCGGGATATCGGGATAGTACACATTTGAATACTCAGAAAACTATGTATGACTTACCGGTATTAATTACTAAAATAATATTGTTTTCTTGATAGTATTTTGTGCGAATTAATGGTGTACATTTGTAAAACAAACAAATCAGTATGAACAGTATAAGCCAACTAAACCCTTAAAAGAGAGGTAGGTGCATGAACTTCCGTCCTTCAGGTTTTTTGATCGTATCTTTGATTTGTTTTCTCTTCGGCTGCAACTGCTTTGGTTATTCAGTGAAATTTGTGCTGTTTTCAGTAGTTGTTTGAGTATAATCACACAGGTTTTATTCAATCTGTGAGAGAGTTGGCCAAGTTGGCACTCAAATAAACTACAGAAAACAGTCATTTAATCATTTAGTATTCTTTTTCAATTTTGCAAAGATTAGCCTTTCAGTACCTCATTTCTTTTAATCTACAGAAAAGCATTGTCCCCAGACCAACCTTGCATCTTTTAAAGGACATTACCTACTTTAGAAGACCAAAATAAAACCAAGGGATGGTTCTGGTTTTCGAAGCAACAACTCCCACAGTCACTAGCCCCGGCTTTAGCGGTACTCTACTTTAATTTCACAAAGAATGGGTTCGATGATCCCAAAGGACCAGTAAGCAATAACACGGACAAAATACACAAACATTAACCAGATTTTGATTTTAAATTTTAAATGTTATCACATCTTGAATTAATACCCCCCATTTTACCTTCTAAGCTAATCGCATACCTCTACACTTTGCGGGTCTTGTGGGTTTCGGCCACACCTGACTCCATCAATTTCCTTATAGTAAAGCTTAGATCCTGGAAGATATTGACTAAATATGCCGACTTGTGCTTGACTTCCCATCTGAAAATATACAATTTGACAAACTATAATTCACTGACGAAAATGCCAGAATTTTAACCTGTTTGTTTTCAATCTTGGTGGAAGGCCATTTAATAATGGAATTATCTGTCACCATAACTAATAAAAGCAAAATCATCAAACAAAAATATCATTTACTATATTCTCTTAAAGATAAATAAACGTTAACACATCGGTAAACATATTGAATTAGTATATAGCTAAACGTTTGCATATGTACATTCAATACAGACCATTGGCACGTCTATTTCTTAACTGGTATTGTTTAAATGTTGCTTTCTTATCAATATCCAGAAAGCTAAAGAACATCGAAATATCCCAACTAATATATAACATACACTAGTATTTATTTAGCAAAGCATTTGCCAGTCTATTTGTATAAACAGTTATATGCCATATGTAAAAATGCCAATCAGGAATAGCTTTTATTTGTCCCCGCTGATAACCTTCCTCAAACAACCAGGTCCAACCATTTGATTCAACTCTGTATATATTCGCTATATCAGTATGAATTGCAATACCTAATAATAAATCATTGCAAATCATTTTTCTATTAAAACTAAAATTTGTTTAAAAGTTGTAAACGTGTATGAAGAAAGATACCCTTTCAAGCCATTGCTTAAAATCGTATTGTTTGAAATTATACTTATCTTTGCAAGAAATGTTAGGAAAATACACACCATCTGATAGGGCTCAATCTCAGTTATGTTCTAAAATAAATTGAAACGGTCAATGCTTTCGGATAAACAGTTCATTGCTTACACGGTATATATATGAAAGTATACTAAGTAGATAATATTGGACATCGTCTTGGGAGGTTTACACGATATATGAGTCATTGGGATTTAGCCCATATTTATCAATATTGCAGTACAATGATTGATTAATACAAAGGAGATAAAATAGCATGGGCAGGACCGGGTTAACAACCTAGAAATAGCTACACACAAAATGAATATGACCGAAAACGTTTTTTTGCGACATCATTCGTATCCAAAAGTCTCATATCCGTGGTACTTGTATACAATAGTTCTTTATACATTAAATACTGACAAGGGGATCCCTTGGAAGCATCAAACACAAACAAGAGATAAAAGTAGCAGACTCGGTTTTATTGAGTCTGTTCATGAGAGGCAAAGTCGAGTGCAACACCTCCCACGCATCCTAGCACCGGCTTAAGCGTTATTATACTTTAAAGCCGCACAGATTTGGCTTGATGATCTCAAAGGTCCAGTAAGTAATAACACTACTGATTTGTAGTCGGGGCAACTTTTTACGGCCGCCACACAGCACTAAACAAACTCTAGTGTGAATGATAATACATACTGAAAAGGGGATCCCTTGGAAGTAACAAACGCAAACAAGAGATAAAAGTAGCAGACTTGGTTTTATTGAGTCTGTTCATGAGAGGTAATGTCGAGTGCTACATCTCTCACGCCTTCTAGCACCGGCTTAAGCGATATTCTACTTTAAAGCCACACAGATTGGGCTTGATGATCTCAAAGGACCAGTAAGTAATAGGACTACTGATTTGTAGTCGGGGCAACTTGTTACGGCCGCGACACAGCACTAAACAAACGCGAGGTAATGTCGAGTGCAACACCTTTCATTGTTTAAAGTTATTTTGGATGTTGGTTATTTTCCAGAGTGTTGGTCCGATGAAAATATTATACCACTACATAAAAAATGTGATCTCGATAACGTTGTATTGTTCATTTATAGATAACCCTAAGGCTTTTGATTACGTAGTTAGAGAGAATAGATGGTATAAACATATTACATTGGGTGTTAGAGTAAAGATTATGGAAATTATTAAATCTATATATGTAAATGTGAGTCAAAAGTTAAATATGGTAATTGTTTGAGTGATGAATTTTCCTACCATTTGGGAGTGAGACAGGGGGAGATGTTTATCCCCTTTTTTATTCTGCATATATAGTAATGGTCTGGAGAAAGACTTTATAACAAAAGACATAGAATGTTTAAATTTAGAAATGACCAAAATAGTTTTAATCATGTATGCTGCCGATTTAATTAATTTTATCTGAACCTGCAGAGAGTTTGCAAAATGGTTTGATTGTTCTTGTGTAAAAAGTGGAAACTAACTGTAAATGTCGCTAAAACAAAAAACAGTTATTTTTTTCGAAAAGGTGGTATTTTCCCCCGAAACTTCCGTTTTTGCTATAATGACTTGGCGCTTGAGATTGTTAGTCTTTTCTTCCATTTAAGAATATATTTTACTACTGGAGGTTCTTTTGTAGATGCACAGCAAACTTGGTCCGGTCAATCACAGAAAGCTATTTTCAAACTAATTCAATATCTTATAAATTTAAAGATATAACTGTTAAACACTATTTGGATTTGTTTGAAAAGTTAGTTTCCCCTATTTTGAATTATAGTTGTGAAGTATGGGGATTTGGAAATCATATAATGTAGAGAAAATTAAATTAAAGACATGTTTCAGTGATTTACATCAGAGTGTTATTCACCTGCTTGACCATATTGATGAATTGTGTGTATTTTTGTTGCATTGCGCTGAATTGTTAACGGCGTCAGAACGTCTTTCAAATGACTTTTTCTAATTTTAATGATACGGAAAATGTGTTTTGTTTTTTGTCACATGAAACTATCGCTCAACTGTTTGCCAAAACTTCTTTCAAGTATGATCTTAGAAAGAGTATGAGAGTGGACCTTTGGAAATGGTCGAACACGATAAATACGAAATATTGCAGTCTCGGTTTGATTGAGACTGTTCATGACCCCCCCCCCCCCCCCAACCCCCCCCCCCCACCCCCGTCCCTCCCCTTGAGCACAACTCAATATTCATAGAAACAATGGTATATATTGTATATCATTAAATAAATGCTTTGCAAATAATGTATATTAGTAAGACAGACAATTGTTTTGTCAAAAACAGTTCTATTTTATAATTTGATGTGTTTTAAGTCTCTCATATTTCATATTTCAAAAGAAAAAACGTGATACTAAAATAAACAGTATGCTATCGATATGTATCTCGCTAATAAAAGTAGATACACACGTCGAACATAAACTATTGCATTCACAGAACGCAGTCCATCAAAACACGTATTCAAAAATAATAAAAATTAAAAGGATAAATAAAAACAAATTAAGCGACACCTCATACATAAAGAAAGTGCTGACAACAGGTGCTTCGCATAGGAACGGTCAGCGGCAAACTAGAAAGTGAATACTCAATAATCCAGAATAATAAGATAATAAACCGTTAAGGTGATTGAAAAGCATGGAAAGCTTGCATCTGACTGCTTACATGATTCATCACATTGTTTAACTGAATATTATCTAAGGCTATACATAGCTGTACAACACTTTAGCTGTACTAAATACAAAACTGTTTTGACAATTATTTACTGTTTAAGAACAACAATTGATGAAACACTTGCTTCATGTGTTAATATCTTTACTTATTTAAAACGCTTTTTTGGGCAGGCCTCATCATCTGATACAAAATCGAATGACACAATTGTCTAATGGAATTGTATGTCTAGAGGAGATTTACAGTTATGTATACAAATTCTCCCCAACCCCAACCCCGCTCCAAAGTAAATATTCTCGAAATAAGTCCTTAACGGCACGACAATGTAATATTGAAGAAATGCATTTAAAGTTAATAAAATTATCTATTTATCTATCTCATTTAAACGTTACCTTACTTTTCAACAGTTACGTAGACGTCATCAATAATTCTATATAGTTGTAAACTATGGGGACCTCGGAACGGTGAGCATTTCAAACTAGAAACATATTGGTTATCTATTTAACCAAATGGGTAAATGGCCCTATACAAAACTACATTTGTTTTTAAACTGTGTTTCCCAAGCTTGAATTTGATAGTAAACCAAGCGTAAGACCCCTCCTATTTGCTTTAGGTACACACAAACTAGGCTTATATATAGCTATATTATCTTTAATCATTGGCGTAGCTCTGCATAGGCCCTGTAGGCCCGGGCCTACGCCTAATTTTCAGAAATAGAAAAATTCAAAATTCAAAAAATGCAATAAAAATCGGGATAGGGTGAGTGGGTGGGAGGGGGCTGTATAGGCAGCGTAGTAACCAGAAAATATTATTTTCATATATATTTGTTTAGTTATCTTTGCCCTTCTTAAAGTCTAAAATATACGTCAGCACGCACCTAATGCATTCTAACATAAAAAAAAAAGCGGGGGGTTGGGGGTGGGGCATGTCCCCGGACCCCCCTAGCATAATAACTTTAACTGCGGGCCTATGCCGTCAAAAAGGCCAAGCTACGCCCCTGTTAATGAACCTAAATTTTAAACTATAACTAAGGAGAATTTAGAAAATGTTTGACGTGTATTTGGATCAGTGCTCACAAGTCAGAAATTAAAATAGGACGCTGTTGGAAAACACCTATTAAAGTAGATTATACACGCTTTCCATGTGTAGTGAAGCAGAGACAATTTACATCTCTACTTATGTGGATGAGCAAATTGTATGCAGTTAACACGTGTTTGTGTTTTTAATTCACCGGCAATTCAGAAGTAAGCTTTTGTTATTTGATATCAACATTTCTGTTATTATCAATGTGATAAATCTGCGAATTATGGTGTGGTTCATGCCTGGAAATGCGCGTATTCTGTTGTATTAAAAAAAGTGAAGTAGATCTACTAAACATTAGACAGTTTTCAACATAGCCGGAACCAGAAAGTGATTGCTAGTAAATTGGACATTAACCAAGAACATACTCTTTTGTTTCTTGAATATAATTATAGCTAAAACATGTTATTGTTTAACAGGTTGTATTGACGCCGTTTAGTACATTTAAATAGTAACGCAGTGTACAAACAATTACGGGTGTTATTTGGGCAAAATGTGACATTTTCAAGTATAAGCATTTTTTTAAGTCATAGTTTTATTTGATAACAGAATAGTTTCAATTCTTGAATCCTAGTAAATATAGATATAATGTAGGATTTAAGACAGTAAGATATAAGGTTTAAATCACAAGTACTTGCTAGCTGTTAAGAAAGAATACTCACCCCACTGGCTGGAAAAAAAGTATTGTACTAAAACGTTTAGCTCTTCCAAGACTTAATCATTTAATAACTGAAATTCAAAACCCGGCAGCAGATAAAATTAAACTTATTCAGAATATGTTTTATATTTTTCTTTGAAACAACTCAAACGACAAAATAAAAAGAACCATTATAACACAAGATCGTAAATGTGGAGGGCTTAGAATGATCGATATTGATAAGTTCATATCAGCGTTAAAATAACCTGGATTCGCAGACTGTTACAGACCGAAAACAAATATACCCACCTTATAAAAACTACTTGTCCAATATTCCATAACTTAGCTACCTATGGTTCAGACAATGTTAAAATTAACTTAAATAAAATACACGATTCATTTTGGAAGGATGTTCTAACACGATATATACTACTCAAAATTTGCTAAGGATCACTTTTTTTGCTGTCTAAATTTCTTGCTGAAATAAATAGCATTATTTCTATTTTACATGAAATCATTTAGGGCAGTGTATGGTCATGTGATTTCATGACTTGATTCACATTGTGGAATTGTTGAAGTATCAATGAAATTAATATCGTTATTGTGAATTATTTTTTAATAAAAGTTTATGGAAGAATAAAAGTGATCCTTAGCAAATTTTGAGTAGTATATATAAAATTTGCTGATCAAGTGAAACCAATTTCGTTACAACAGTTTCATTCAGTCAATATATGGTATACTCCGAACATTAAGGTCTGAGGTTCCAGTGTTTTATACAGAAGATGGCTTGCAGGAGAAATACTATTTGTCAACGATCTTTTAAACTCAAATGGAAACCTTTTTTCTTACAGAGAATTTACAGAGCGTAATGATAATATAAGGTTTAACTTCGTATAATATGAAGGTCTCATTAATGCTATTAGAAAGTATTTAGTAAAATTGAACGTAATACATCTACCAAGTAATAGTTCTAATCCATTGCGCCCACTGACCCTTGCAATAATATTAAAACATCAAAAAAAGGTTCTAGGTTCATTGTTGATACTTTCAATGTAAAACCTATTTACCCATTATCACTATGAAAATGGAGAAATTATGTAATAACGAAACCAAACTATAAATTTGAAAAACTGTATGAAATACCTTTTAAAATAACAAAAGACCCTAAATTACTTTGGCTGCAGTATAGAATCAATCACAGGAGTTTGGGAACAAACTACCTACTGACTAAATGAATATTCTATATAACAGTATGTACATTTTTTGCAATATTTTAGCTGAAACCATTTATCACTTATTCTGGTAATGTGAAGTTGTAAATACATCTAGGACAGATCTAATAAAATTCATCAGAAATAACTGTAATATAGACTTGGTAAACTGGTCAGGAACAGATGTCTTGTTTGGAAATAATAAACTTGATATTGTTTTAAACAAAATACTCCTGCAAGCCAAACTATTTATATACCAACAAAATATGCAAAAAACAAAGACCTATGTTAAATGTGTTTACAATCACATCATTTCTTTATATAACTGCTGTTGGCGGCATAGCCACGTTAAGCCAAAGAAACAAAAAACATTTGTTTTCTCTTAGCCGCATTCGAGTATTACATGTACATGTCAAGTAGTTTAAGGTACAATCTCACATATAACATATTTAAACTGAGTACCATGTATTAACCATAGAAGAGTAAAAGGAGACACTTGTGATGCAATTTGAGCTGAGGACATGACAGTTTAGTTGTCACACTATCTACCACAGTTCATATGTAGCCCCAAAGGGTTTTGTTAAACATCTGTACAAAATAATTTTAAAGTATCAGTATTTCTGAAAATAAAAATTTAGAAAAAAATATCAAAGAAGAAAACATTATTGTTCTACTTCTGAAAGGAGTAAATTGGTATCGCTAGACTACCAATAGTGTTAATTAAATGTAAGTTTAATTTGCATACCTATTCTTTATTTCTCCTCTTTTCGGTGAAATTTTTGGAGTTTGAAACACTTCTTCAAACAGTGCAAAAAAAAACAAAAAAAACTTACGGTGACCTACCCTTTTTGTCAATAGTTTTGTATTTAAAATATACCAAAGAAGCTTTAAATATCCATTTTAAAAATCTCAGCACTACGTCCTTTCCCAGCCAACCTACTTAAATTAAATAAATATTTTTAATTCTTACCTTTTTTCCGTATGTTTTATTAGACGAACACTTTTAACAAAATACCAGAGCTATGTGCCGATATTTCCGCCAACTGGTGAAATTATAAAAGATATATACGCATGCGTAAATAGCTTTATGAATTAAATCGTCTTTACAAGCGCATGCGCAAAAATGTACATGACGACAGTTGTCAATCATTTATCCACTTCAACCAATCAAACCAATAAGATACCCCGACAAACTGAAATATTTTTGTCCATTTTAGTTCAACTTGGATGTCTGCCAATTTGAAAATAGCGACCTTCAAAACCATCTATTTTTAAATATAAATTTTATACCTAGAATACTCAAACATTATACGCAATATATGTATTATACATTATTATTTAAGTTTAGTCATTGTTCAATGAAGTAAATTAGTTTCACTTTAAGCCATATATGTCGAAGTCATCCCTTGCTGTACATATTTTAATGATGCACACTAATATTCTAGTCTGTTTTACTCGTATATTTTCTTTTGAAAGTGATGTCTTCTTATCAGTTTTGGGAAACCGGTGAAAGGCCAAAGTGTTATAACATTGTGCAATTTCTTGGTTAAATCGCAAATGTTTGCACTGAAATAGAGTATGATATAATTTAGCCAAATGGATCGACAGGTATGTCGATTAATACTTCTGGTTAAATATAGGTATATGAAGGTTAATGTTTAAGAGTCCGAATAATAATTAAAAAAAGAAAATGTCAAATAAATGAATATCTTTGCCCATGAAATAATTTGCTGTTTAAATCAATCATTTCAGAAATATCTAATTGACGTAGATTACATTCACCTACTTTAGTGTAACTATATGAATGACATTCATGTAGATCTAACTTCATATTTGAGTGAAAACAAACATCCGGAAAACATTCAGCTCAGTCATAGTTTTTATAAAAACACGGAGCTAATCCTAATTAAATTATTTGAACTCATAACCCCTGGACCATCAAGTTTGCTCATTTAAAGTCCCTGGGGTCAAAGATGGCTGCGCCCCCGGGGTCCAAAGTTTGTATATAGGGATTTTGCACGTTATTACATAGACTTACATAGGGGAAAACTTAAAACATTTTCAGACAGCATTTGAGAGGGGACACTTTTTTCATCATTGCGAAGATCATCAGGCTCACCTGAGAAACTGCTCAATTGGTTAGATAAGTTGCCCAGTATGGTATGTTGTCCGCCCGTGACAACAAATTGTTTTTGAACCATAAATTATAATATTACATTCTTACTAGAAATGTCCAGGTATCAGAAATATTGGAATAACTTGAACTGTACCGAGATATATCTCACTAGGGAAATATAGCCTCCTAGCCGGAACTACTTTTTTTTACCTGTATAAACCTAAATTTAGAATACAGATAAACCCATTGTTCTAAAAATAAAAACTACTACTGAGAAGTGAATGATAGAAAGAAAGAAACAGATATGAATAAAAGTAATAAAAACATTGAATTATTTCATATGGTTATATTTTTTAAAAGTAAATGAGTTTCCTGTTCGACTCTTATACTTATTTTATATAATTTCACAGAATAAAATCAGAAATATCCCAAATCACAAAAGCCGTCTGCTTCAAAGTTGATCATTGTCAAAAGATGGTAGAATGACTAGATTTTCATCTATTTCATTTATTTCTGGCCAGGTAAATGCCAACACAATTAAAAAGACAGAGCATGACATGGCACTGTTTCCGTCGTTCTTGCTTTCAGAAAATGAACAGAGGACTATTGAACTATTATCGACAGCAGAGTTAGATCTCAAGTTTGGAAACTTTCTGGTAAATGTAAACAAAGAAAAGGATGGAGCCGAGTAAGAACCCTCCACGATACGCGGATTTATGTCGAGTCTTGATAGGTACTTGAAAATGAAATTTACCAAGTTAACAAGAATCCTATATTTCGTCATACTAACAATGCTCTAAAAGCTAAAATGACGTACCTGAAATCGTGTGGCTTTGGAAACAAGCCTAATGAGAGTGACGAGTTGCCAGATGAGAACATAGACAAGTTGTTTGAATGCGGTCAGCTAGGTCACGACTCTCCCAAACAACTGGTCAATCTGCTGCATGTGACATTCTGTATTGTCCTTGGCATGCGGGGAGGAATCGAGCAGCGTAATCTGAAATGGGGGATATCGAATTATTAGCATATGAAGACGGTGACGAATATGTGTGCCATATTAAGAAGCTCCAGACAAAAACACGTGTTGGTACCGATTCGAGAAAAGTTAGAAAGTTTAAGCCAGAGCATGGGTAAATTCGGAAACCATTCGCTGTCTCGTTGCGGCTTACACAATATACAGGGACCACAGACCAACTGATATGATGGACACTGAATCCCCATGTTTGCTGAGTGTAAATGCCTTAAGAAGACCAGGTTCGAACCAGTGTTGGTTCAAAAATGTACCAATGGGCAGAAATTACATATACAAATTGGTCAAAACAATGAAGGAAAACTGCCCGACATTCAATGATCAAAGAAAACAAATAACACATGATAACTATAAAAGCATTTTATTCACGGCCTCAGAAAGTTATCATCAGATATCATCATTTTTCTGTTCAAATTGTAGTTTTAGTTATTAGTAATTTATAAAAAAATAAGGCGGATGTAAAATAATCTAACCTATAGTATAGACAAATTTTGTCTGCTTTGAATTGATAAACAGGATTGATAAGTAGAATAGAAAATGCTGATCAGTAAAGTTTATTCCGAAAATATTTCTTGAGCAATTTAAAATGTGTTGGCGGCTTTAACTGCAAATATGCCATTTAATATAAGACTGGCTAGAAGTTGTTCTGAGTATTTTTAACAAGTTTTAAATTTGTAATGTAGCCATGGTTCGCAATTGTATCATTTGCTTTTTTGGAAGAAGATTGGAAAAGTAGACCGGTACCTTGCCCGCCCACCTTTCTATATTACTTTAGCAAGTTACCAGTCAAAGATGTAGAAGCTTGCCAATGCTACTTCTTTGACTGATGTAGAAATTAAATTGTTGTTAAACGGAGGGCTCATCAACACAGTATATAGGTTATTTTGTGCCGACCCGGAGAGGAGATGGTTATATAGGAATCAAAGAACCGATAATCTGGGATATCCACTATGATAGTTGGTATAATGTTCACTCAGAAAGTACCGGTGGATATTAAACTTCAAACAAGCATGTACTGCACGTTCTAATAGAAACTGTTGCGCGCGGAACCATATTGTTGATTACCATCAATGTACAATACAATGTACAATTCCACCTCCTTTCACCTCCTTTCACCTCCTTTCAATATATGTTAACATTAGTTGAATATAAAACATTTAAGAATTTGACAGAATAACTTTTTTCTACTGAACACAACAAACTTTGACTTCGCTAATTTTATAGCGCCGCGTTTGCTCAATTGTACGGTAATATGGCCGCGGTAGAACTGATTATGATCTTGAGTATAAACCTATATTCATAGTATGTGGATTGAAGTAAAGGCAGTTATTCTATTTTTGCAAAATATTAATAGGCCTAAAGCAAATATTTGTATCTGAAATTTCAATGCAAACTATCAGATTCTAAAGTATACAGTTATATTGATAATAACCTCACAGTATTAAAGTAATGGTTTTGCCGAACATTCTAATTTCTGTTATGCTTTAAAGTCCTACAATATGAATAACTGTCAATTAGTTGTCAGTGTTTTTGTGTTTACCCATTTTCTATGTTCCTTAACAGGCAGTATGGCGATGGACCACTTCCGACAATTTGTTAATATATTAATCTAGATACCTGAAGACATGTCTGCGTCCATGCTTTCACACAGACGTTAACTTCCAAATTTAACGTGTATAGTATTGGGTGTACCCTCAGTCAATGTCACCTCCAAAACAAACAAATACATGGCTAACAAGGTCAACCTATTTTTTCAAAATACTTGGAATACAAGTTCTTTCAAGGAAGCGAATGGCTATACCGCAGACTGTAAAATGTTACAAACGTCAAGGTATTTTCGACTATGTTTAGAATACAAAATCCAGACTGGTAACAAAGAAGCAGGTGGTGTACCCTTAGTCAAGGTGACCTTCAAAACAAAGTACATTAGTAAACAATAATGTCAGAGATAGGTATGGTCTAACGGCCACAGATCGACAAACATGAGTTAATATGATATTTCAGCTGATAAAAAAGAACGGCTGTCTGGTTGTATTACATTTCATTAAGGTGTTATCGAAGTATAGTACATAATTACGGATTACCCTATAAACAGGTTTTACAATGCATAACTCAATTAAAGTTGCATACATGAAAAGCAATTGCCTCATTTCTATTTCATAATATGCTTGACAACATCTGGAATAAAACTTCGTTGAAATTTAGTTATTTTTGAGATTTAAGCGACAAAACCGTTCAAATTCGAGGGTTAATTTACCGAACCCACCTTCTTATTTAGTGTGCCTCATTTGTTGGATGTTTGGGGTGAGAAAGTTTTGTACTGAACAAAAATAAAAGGTACTAATAAAAGTGATGATATTTTCTGTTGGCACTTTACCAAAAGAAATCACCAAAAAACATAACACAGCTTTTGTAGGCAGCAGCTTTTGATTATCCACAATTATCAATTTACCTGTCTTTGAAGTTTTGATATCATACATAACAGATTATATTTGGCAAATTCTTCAACTGTCTACTATTTTGTTCTGAATTAAGTGAGCCTACAAAAATCAGATTCAAATTAAAACTCTGTTTAAGCTTTTATTCTTAGTGTACTTAAAGTTATCACGTGCGATACTACCATAAACCGCTGTTTTATTTCACCTGGTTCTTTAGCCTTATTTATTAATGTAACAATTGAAAAATCACCAGAAACTGTGGGGTCACAAATTCTCGTTTGATTATTATTAGTCGCCGACTGGTGATAAAAATCACATGAGTGGATATCATGCGTTGTCCGCTGCAGTCACGGTATGCAGTATATAACGGTATGTCCGCTGCAGTCACGGTGTACAGTATATAACGGTATGTCCGCTGCAGTCATGGTGTGCAGTATATAGCGGTATGTCCGCTGCAATCACTGTGTGCAGTAGATAGCGGTATGTCCGCTGCAATCGCGGTGTGCAGTATATAGCGGTATATCCGCTGCAGTCGTGGTGTGCAGTATATAGCGGTATGTCCGCTGCAGACGCGGTGTGCAGTATATAGCAGTATGTCCGCTGCAGTCACTGTGAGCAGTATATAGCGGTATGTCCGCTGCTGTCGCGGTGTGCAGTATATAGCGCTGTGTCCGCTTCAGTCACGGTGTGCAGTATATAGCAGTATGTCCGCTGCAGTCTCGATATGCAGTATACAGCGGCATTCTGCTTCAGTCGCGGTGTGCAGTATTTCGCGGTATGTCCGTTGTAATCGCGGTGTGCAGTATATATTATTAGTTATTATGATTCTTGACAGGGGACATGGTCTCACATTCCCTGCCTTGAAATTATATTCACCCTAGCCGTTAGGCAGTATATATATGTATGTCCGCTGCAGTAACGGTATGCAGTATATAGCGGTATGTCCGCTGCAGTCACGGTGTGCAGTATATAGCGGTATATCAAATGCAGTCACTGTATGGCCGCTGCAGCCATGTTTTGCAGTATATAGTGGTATGTCCGCTACAGTCACGGTGTTCAGTATATAGCGGTATGTCCGCTGCAGTCACGGTGTGCAGCGTTGCAGTCACGGTATGCAGTATATAGCGGTATGTCCGTTGCAGTCACGGTGTGCAGTATATAGCTGTATGTCCGCTGCAGTCACTGTGTGCATTATATAGCGCTATGTCCGCTGTCGATACATTGAATTCAGAAGGAACACTTCAACATCTTGATGAAACATACGACAACGCAACCGACAACCATTTGGATGATAGCATCACTGAACTAAAATCAGTAGTACAAAACAAGCAAAAACCTGGAACGAAGGAAACATCGAAAAACATACGCCAAAAAGACAAGCTTAATAAGGAACAGGAAAACAAACATGAAATAACAGAATTATATTGTTTTAATGACTGCACCGAAAAGAGTGGTAACATGACTAGATGCAATTGGTGCATGAAATGGTATCATGACAAATGTGTCGGAATTAATCATACAGATAATATCGGATGGTGGAGCTGCGAAGGATGCAGAAATGTGCCAATCATGATACAACAAATGCTACAATCATGTTCAAATGTAAATCATTCTATTGAAAACATATCTAAACAAGTTTCAGATCTTTCGGCTAACGTAGATTCAAAATTCGCACAGTTAGAAGATAGAATAACAGCCTTAAATAAGCACCAGAAATGTCTTAGCCAGGAAAACACAGCTTCAATGTGCGAAATCAAACAAGATATTTCAAATCTTAAAATTGATGTGGACAAGAAAAGCAATATCATCATAGGAATATTTGACAAGCTGAAAACCTCGCAAGACCTGATTAAATATATTCAAGCTACCAAAGGATTCCTGACAGAAGAACACACCCATTCAGTTACGCCGACCCAGAAAACTGCAGTAATGCAGCCCCCTTCATTAACGCTGACCCCTTCAGTTACGCTGATCCCGCAAACCCCTTCAGTAACACCGATCCTGCGAACGCCTTCAGTAATGCCGATGTCGCAAACCACTGCAGTAACGCCGATCCCAAAAACTGCACTAAAGCAAGCACCTTCAGCAACGCAAACCCCTTCAGTAACGCCGATCTTGGCAATCAACGCTCATGTTCAAGTAAGTCAAAACATGACCTCTCCACAATACGCCGATAACTACAAAAAAGACATGTACTCCATAACAATACCCTCATCATTGACGATTCTCTTTTAAAAGGAGTAAAAACAAAGGGTTTATATAAAACAGATGTCAAAACTATGAGAGGCACCAAGATCCGTGATGTAACTGATATCGTTCCCACACTTGGTATAGGAAAATATAAAACAATAATTCTGCTTGTGTGAGGCAACAACGCCAGTAATGGTCAGACCATTGAACAGATTGAGGAAGAGCTTGAAAGCCTCCTACTCCAAATAAGGGTATATGGACATTCTGAATGCAGTATAATTATCTCGGGATTGCCACCACGACGAGACACATATGTAGAATATGTCAACAACTTGCAGGTCGATATTTGTGATAACTATAATATTCATTATGTTCCACAGTATAAAACATTCTTCAAATATCCGTCTTCTTTCGTGATCAACAAACGGTTTTATCGCATGGACGATATTCACCTGAGTGCACAAGGGACAAGTCTCCTCCTGCAAAATATCAATGCAATTAAGCCCATTTTTAAACCAGAAATGAATGACTGTCATAATTGTAACGAACGAAACCACAATACGGACCACTGTACACATGGCAAACCAATAAGATGTCATGGATGTCATGGATATGGACATAAGCAAAGAAGTGTCCACATGCTACAAGTTAGGAAAGCGGCAAAGAAGAAGACGCCATTCACCATGTAAATACTCATGGACAAACACTTTATTCTTATAATGTATATAATGCATTAACTAGTATTTGTTCGGAATGTCATTCTTATCTATGTACAAATTGTATGCCAACTGATATTCCTTTTGAGGACACTACTACGTCATATCTTAGTGATGCGGCTAGTAATACTGCTAGCAATACAAATTGTAAGTCATCTGATATTCTTCTTGAGACCACTACTACTTCATATCTCAATAATGCAGCTAGTAATACTGTTTATATTTCCACTAGCAAAGCAAATGTTTTAAGTAACTTTGAAACCAAATTGAAGCATAATGATGAATGTGTGAGTTTGAGTTTAACAAAAAAGGGACTCAAAATTGCAAATATTAATATATGGCAACTTCTTGTTGATAAACCTAAATTTGAAGACCTTAAGTTATTAATAACTCAAAAGGAAAATGTAAATGTGTTTGGTATATGTGAAACATGGCTTCAAAATGAAGAAGACAGTAAATTAAATTTAGATGGTTTTAAATTTGAAAGAAGGGATAGAAGTCAAGGGCATAAAGAAAAGGGCGGTGGGATTTTAGTGTATATAAAAGAAAATGTACATTATAAACGTAGACAAGATATCGAACTTGGGGAGATATAAAGCATATGGTTGGAAATAATACTGCCGAAGTCTAAACCATTTATTATTTGCTCTGTATACAGACCTCCTAGCTCACTTATACAATGGGTTGATGATTTTGAGCAGGAAATCCAAAACGCTTTAGGTCATGATGAAAACGAAATCATCATTATGGGTGATACAAATTATAACTTCCTAAAAAAATCACCTAAATGATGGTTAGATTGTCTTGATACATACAATTTTACTCAGTTAATACAATCTCCAACAAGGGTTAATACAAACTCTTCTATCCTTATAGACCATATTTACTCAAATAAACCACATAATATACGTGAAACAAATGTTCCAATATATAGTGCAAGAGACCACTACCCAGTCTGCGCAACAAGACATGCACCCTTCATTAAATCCGATAATACACATACAGAAATATCTTACAGAGATTTTAAGAAATTTGATACAATGCATTTCAATAATAGTTTAAATAAAACGTTTGATCTTATCAATATAGAAAGTACGACAGATGTAAACTCTGCCATAAGCTCGTGGAATGATTCTATTCTTAATGTACTAGATAAACACGCACCTATAAAAACTAAACGAATAAAAAGCAACACACTTCCAAGTTGGATGACTCCTGAAATAAAAAAATCAAGGAATAAAAGAGATTTCTATCATAAGACAAAAGATTTTGTCCAGTATAAACATTGGAGAAATAAAACAAATATTCTCATAGATCAAGCTAAAAAGGATTACTACACCAAAGCCATAGAAGATAACAAAAACTCTGGGACCATGTGGAGGTATATAAATGAACTTAAATCAGGGAAAACTAAGTCAAAACACCAAAACAAAGTAAAAATTGGTAATAGGTATGTCACATCTAAGAAAGATATTGCTGATGAGTTTAATGATTTTTCACAAATCTTTCAAATAATATTTCTGATTCTAATGAAAGTCTTAATCTAGAAAAACTAAGGTATTTTGTTCGACAAAAAATGCCAATTAACAAGGAATTTTCTATTAGAAACATAACCATGGATGAAGTTCTAAAATACATAAATCAGCTTGATTCTACAAAGTCAACTGGTCTAGGTGGCATAGGCCCTCACATTTTAAAAACGGCGGGGCCAATTCTTGCAAAATCGATATGTCACATTAAAAACATTAGTATTATGACATGTGTATTCCCAGAAAAATTAAAAAATGCAAGAGTAGTTCCTATATATAAATCAGGTGATTCTGATGATCCCGGAAATTACAGACCAATTTCTATTTTACCCACATTATCAAAAATACTAGAAAGACATATTGTCAACCAGTGTATTGAGTATCTGGAAAGGTATGGTCTAATTTATAGGGGACAGTCAGGCTTTAGAAAATCTCATTCCTGCCATACAGCATTGACAAAGCTAACAGATATATAACTGCAAGAATTGAATAATGGACATGTCACTGAACTTGTTTTTATTGATTTCAAAAAGGCATTTGATCTAGTTAATCATGAACTTTTGTTGGCAAAACTTAAAAGTTATAATTTTGATAAATGCACTTTAAAATGTTTCAACTCGTACCTTACAAATCTATACCAGAATATACAAATTTCGACAGAGCTTTCAAAGACTAATCTTATAAAAACAGGGTTACCACAAGGGTCAATACTTGGACCAGTTCTATTTATTATGTTTGTCAATGATCTACCACTTTATGTAGAAAATGCAAACACAGACATATTTGCTGATGACGTCTGGTCCTAATCTTAAAATTATACAAGAAAATAGCCAGCTTAGTCTCAAACAAACAGAGCAATGGGCTAAGCAAAATAAATGTTAATAAATGAAATGAAAACAAAATATATGATTATAGGTACATCTCAAAAGTTGTCTAAACTTATAAATGAAGTAAAACAATTATATGTTAACAGTACAGCAATAGAAAATGTACAGAGTCAAAAATTATTAGGGGTATATATTGATAAAAGCCTGTCATGGGACGTCCATGTTGATAATCTTTGTACTTTTTTAACAAACAAAACTAATCTTTTGTGCAAAATCAAGAAATTTCTCACACATGAAACAAGAATTATGTATTACAATGCATATATACAACCAATTTTGGATTATGGTGACACTATTTGGGGAAATTGCTCCAGCAACAATATTAATAGAATCCAAAAAATCCAAAAGAGAGCTGCTCGGATCATCCTTAATAAGCCATATGATGTATCTTCAAAACCCTTATTTAAAGAGCTTAAATGGTTAAATGTCCATGATCGAATACAATTTCATAAAGCAGTGCAGGTTTACAAATGCGTCAATAATCTTGCTCCAGACTATCTTATATCTTTGTTTCAAAAGGTTCATTCCTCTTATAAATTCAGGACTTGTTCAAATGGTGATCTAATCGTCCCGAAACATAGGCTAAGTATATACAAACAAAGTATTCGTTATTCTGGTGCTGTCATATGGAACTCGATCGCACCTCCAATGCGACAAGCCAAACATATCAAAGAATTTAAAAAGAAATATTATTCGTATCTTTTAGGTAATACTAGTTAATTTTAACTTGCTTGCATTTGGTTAAGTACTTTAAAATAACTTTAAACGATTTATATATAGGGACTTTTGATTTTACAACAGGAAACTCTTCAGAATTGTATAACATTGTATGTATATAACCATGTGTGTGTGTTACATGTTTCTTCATTTGATGGCCTCAAGGGAGAACAATTGTTGTAAATTGATTGAGTTACCATCATTAAATATAGCATTTATTATTATTATTATTATTATTATTATGTCCGTTGCAGTCACGGTGTGCAGTATATAACGTTATGTCCGCAGCATTCACTGTATGCCGTATATAGCGGTATGTCCGATGCATGCGCAGTCACGTTAATAATGTTTGTTTTAATTTTATAGAAATTTCTTGATATACACGTGTTATTCTCTTGTATGTTTTGTTGATAAACTCTATATTTCATATCTATATCATTGTTTCCATTGCCTATTTAAGAAGTCATTTTTCAACTTTCAATTCAAGTAAATAGATCTTTTGTCTGTTGTAAGCAACTACTTTGAAATCGTTTTTCATTTTGTTTAGCACTGACTTTTCAACCGTTTATGTGTTCTTGGGCAAGACACTTTCCCTTAGCCCCGTCCGTCGGATGGGGACGTAAACCGGGCGGTCCCGTGTATCGGTCTATCCTTCGAGCACGTTAAAGAACCATAGGAATCTATTCGATAATAAGAGCCGGGCAGGTTCCCGGATTCCTATGTATCCTTCCCCTCTCTCTGGGGCGGCTCTAAATAACCTATACTGTGTTGATGAGCCGTTAAACAACATTCAATTCAATTCAATTCAACCGTTTATGACATCAATTTGTTACATAAACAATGTTATTACGGTGCCTTGTTACTTATGTATATGTGCAGATTTTACGGGCAACACGGTATTAATAATGCATTCGTTAATTGCAATGATTAATAATTTGCAAAGTATCACTATTGCATAGGCCCATGTGGTCAAACAATATATACATATACATTTTTAACAGACGTAGAAAGATTCGTACATACATGTACATGTATTATCAAATATCAGATGCAAAAATAAACGCAGTTATACTGTTTACTTCTTTTTAGAGAACTAAAACAGAAAACAAAAACAAAAAATGCGACACACATGAACACGTTAGAATTTCCATTTCAAATTTCACGGAGAAGGTGACTAAACATATATAAATATATCAATCATATCCACGTCATAAACATATAAGCACATACACATACATTTCAAACACAATCAAAATGCTGTATTTGCATTTTCAAACGTTACAAACAACCACACATATACATGACTATGTGAAAATGAAAATAGTACAATTACACACAAAACATTACAATTGAGAAGGAGGAAATGAGACATGGAATTACAATTACATCAGATCAATTCATTAGCGTTTTCCTTATTTCAAATGCTTTAAATTTTAATTTCTTTTTCATTTTTGCAGTAAAAAAGTTCTTTTAATTTGAACATGCTCGGTCGATTCAAAAAACACTTTTTAATATATATTTTTCGGATGTCTTTAAACAAATCGCAATCTAAAATTAAATGAAAAACGCAAATTTCATCATGGATTATTTCCATCAATTACTCAGTTGTGTTTATAGGAATGCATTTGGGATGGTCGGGTACAACATTCTAACCTTGAACAAACCTGTATCGTGTCAAGTATTAAGATGTCAGATATCAATTACCAGTTTCCCCTCTGCGTGGTAGTTAAAGAGCTCTTGTTACATGATTGTAGCATTGATAATGCTACATACAAAGTACGCAATAACATTTCATAGAAAACGGACAAAAAAAGCAGCATTTCATGGAAAATGGAGGTATATGAGGAAAACATGTTAAATAGTTTGTTAGTTAATTAGTGCAATAGTTGACCCCACACGTGTCTAAATGTTCGCATTGCTGACGAGGAGGAGTGGTTAGAATAAATATATAATTAGTCACACAATCCTAGTTATAATATGGACGAGGGATCGTTTGAAATGTCCTTGAATTCAAATTATATGCATTTACAGAAGTAATCATGCGACCACAAATATGTAGTCATTCAGCAAAATCTATATTAACCATATTAACCTCTAATTAATGCATTTTAAAATAATGATAATGATACTTAGAACTACAACTAGTAAAATCAAATTGCTTTATTTTTATGGGCGTACATAATCTTACTTCCCTATATCACTTTCGGTTGTTATAGACAAGATATGTTCTAATGTATGTTTTAAAAATGATCTCAAATGTAAAAATAATGACATTTTTAACCAAATCGACAAACAAAACAAGACTGATTCCAATGAAAGGAAAAAAGAGATAAGAGGTAGCATGAACCCGAACCCAAAAGGTCGCTTGGTGACGAATACCTCACTGTCATTTTAGTGTGTCTACACATGCTTTCATCACAACCTACACCCATGATCCCTCTCAATACTTAACCGTGTGACGGACTCAATAGTCCACAAGACTTGTCAAGAGATACTTGTGTAACACTTTACATGCTGATAAAAACAAATTCCCACCATGAACTAGTCGATCATAAACTCTCAACTACAAATACGATGTGTATAGTTTTTATATTAGGTCTTCTTGCCCAAAAATAAAACATTTAGCACGCAGTTTGAGCTGAGGACTTTCGATTTATATATATATCTTCCCCATGTTTGTACTGTCACGTATGTAGACTATAGGTAAGGCGAGTATTTGCTTCCTCATGTTTGCACTGTCACATACGTAGCCTACGGGTAAGGCGAAAATAAACTTTGCTTCCGCATGTTTGTACTTTCACGTATGTAGACTACAGGTAAAGCGAGATTAATCTTTGCTTCCCAATATTTGTACTGTCACGTATGTAGACTACAAGTAAGGCGAAACTAACATTTTCTTCCCCATGTTTGTACTGTCACGTATCTAGAATACAGGTAAGGCGAGACTAATATTTGCTTCCCCATGTTTGTACTGTCACGTATCTAGAATACAGGTAAGGCGAGACTAATATTTGCTTCCCCATGTTTGTACTGTCACGTATGTAGACTATAGGTAAGGCGAGACTAGTATTTGCTTCCTCATGTTTGTACTGTCACATACGTAGCCTACGGGTAAGGCGAGAATAAACTTTGCTTCCACATGTTTGTACTGTAACGTATCTAGAATATAGGTAAGGCGAGACTAACATTTGCTTCCCCATGTTTGTACTGTCACGTATGTAGTATATAGGTAAGGCGAGACTAGTATTTGCTTCCCCATGTTGTACTGTCACGTATGCAGACTACAGGTAAGGTGAGACTAATATTTGCTTCCCCATGTTTGTACTGTCACGTATGTAGACTATAGGTAAGGTGAGACTAACATTTGCTTCCCCATGTTTGTACTGTCACGTATCTAGAATATAGGTAAGGCGAGACTAACATTTGCTTCCCCATGTTTGTACTGTCACGTATGTAGTATATAGGTAAGGCGAGACTAGTATTTGCTTCCCCATGTTTGTACTGTCACGTATGCAGACTACAGGTAAGGCGAGACTAATATTTGCTTCCCATGTTTGTACTGACACGTATGTAGACTATAGGTAAGGTGAGACTAATATTTGCTTCCCATGTTTGTACTGTCACATATGTAGTATATAGGTAAGGCGAGACTAGTATTTGCTTCCCCATGTTTGTACTGTCACGTATGCAGACTACAGGTAAGGTGAGACTAATATTTGCTTCCCATGTTTGTACTGTCACGTATGTAGTATATAGGTAAGGCGAGACTAGTATTTGCTTCCCCATGTTTGTACTGTCACGTATGCAGACTACAGGTAAGGTGAGACTAATATTTGCTTCCCATGTTTGTACTGTCACGTATGTAGTATATAGGTAAGGCGAGACTAGTATTTGCTTCCCCATGTTTGTACTGACACGTATGTAGACTATAGGTAAGGTGAGACTAATATTTGCTTCCCATGTTTGTACTGTCACGTATGTAGTATATAGGTAAGGCGAGACTAGTATTTGCTTCCCCATGTTTGTACTGTCACGTATGTAGACTATAGGTAAGACGAGACTAGTATTTGCTTCCTCATGTTTGTACTGTCACGTATGTAGTATATAGGTAAGGCGAGACTAGTATTTGCTTCCTCATGTTTGTACTGTCACATACGTAGCCTACGGGTAAGGCGAGAATAAACTTTGCTTCCCCATGTTTGTACTGTCACGTATGTAGACTATAGGTAAGACGAGACTAACATTTGCTTTCCCATATTTGTTAATTTTCACATTTTTATACTAAAGGTAAGGCAAGCTTGCCTATGCTTGAACTGTCACATATGTATACTTAAGGCAAGGCGAGACTAACGTTTGCTTCCCCATGTTTGTACTGTCACGTATATAGACTACAGGTAAGGCGAGACTAAACCTTCCTTCCACATGTTTATACTGTTACGGTTGTAGACTCTAAGTAAGACGAGACTAATATTTGCTTCTCCATGTTTTTATTGTCAGGTACGTAGACTAAAGGTAAAGATGAGACTAACATTTGCTTCCCCTAGTTTGTACTGTCACGTATGTAGACTATAGGTAAGACGAGACTAACATTTGTTTTCCCATGTTTTTAATTTTCACGTTTTTAGACTATAGGTAAAGCGAGCTTGTCCATGTTTGAACCGTCACATGTGTATACTAAAGGAAATGCGAGACTAACACTTGCTTCCCCATGTTTGTACTATCACATATGTAGACTATAGCTAAGGCGAGAATAACGTTTGCTTCGCAAGTTTTGTACTTTGCTTGTGTTTGTTTGATCAGCTCAATGGTTCAATTGTATTATTATAATTACTGTCGAGGTTATGGGTAACAAAACAAACATAAGGAAACATGACACTTATTCAAGTATTTCACGTTAATAATGTCATTGTTCCGAGACTATTATAGATCAATAGGAAATTCAAATGTCGAAGTCATATGATCTACATGTCGAGAAATGTTACTACAAAATGATTGTGGGTGTTTTTTGTTGACTGTGGTCCTTGAAAGCTACATTTATATCTACTTCTATAGGGCCATGTTTCTCCTTTTGATGTGCATTATGTCTGATAACTGAATCTTTAACGATACAGGCATTATCTTTCAATTATATAAGCAATGTGTGTGTATAAAGGAGAGACTTATATTCACCTTCCATCCATGCACTCCGAGTGTCCCTTTATTTCAATTGTGTTTGCCATACTTAAACCAATAGCAAAACGCTATATTCGTTCAATTACTAAAGCTTCCATTGGTTACAACCCAAATATTAGGCTGTACAATAAGAATCACACAATTCATTTTAACTGCTGAATCAATAGATCATAATAAATTGATAACTATTATAGACAAATTAAATATAGATGAATGTTTCGCAGAAACAAATGGTCACCTAAGGTTGGAGTCAGTGGTGTCGCTTCTTCATAGTCTAGTATTATTATTTGTTTGTGAGGTCTCGGATGGGGTAATAGGTAGCAAAACTCTTTGTTTTTCTAGTTTTAACTGAGTGTATATTTGAAATATTTGTTATTTGGTCTGGATTGTCAATGTATCTTAAGGAGATCTGACAGTATATTCAGTGTTTTAGATTTGATACATGATCTTTCTTATGACAAAGCAGCTTCGGGAGATGAAAGAAACACAACAGTAAATCGTGAAATGAATAATTTAACAACTACTACAAGCAAATAGGAATTGGGATATTTTAATGTTTCACTGGATTATAGTTTGGGGTCACAACTTAGGAGTGATCAGTTTAAGTCTAATATAATAGATCATTTACAATGAACTGGATTTAAAATGTCTATAGAAGCAGTATGGTAAGCCGCAGGCAGGGGACCCTGCGATTATAATTATTTTGTACTAAAGCTACCATTGGTTACAACCCAAATATTAGGCTGTACAATAAGAATCACACAATTCATTTTAACTGCTGAATCAATAGATCATAATAAATTGATAACTATTATAGACAAATTAAATATATATGAATGTTTCGCAGAAACAAATGGTCACCTATGGTTGGAGTCAGTGGTGTCGCTTCTTCATAGTCTAGTATTATTATTTGTTTGTGAGGTCTCGGATGGGGTAATAGGTGGCAAAACTCTTTGTTTTTCTAGTTTTAACTGTAGTGTATATTTGAAATATGTGTTATTTGGTCTGAATTGTCAATGTATCTTAAGGAGATCTGACAGTATATTCAGTGTTTTAGATTTGATACATGATCTTTCTTATGACAAAATAGATTCGGAAGATGAAAGAAACACAGCAGTAAACCGTGAAATGAATAACTTAACAACTACTACCAGCAAATAGGAATTGGGATATTTTAATGTTTCACTGGGTTATAGTTTGGGATCACAACTTAGGAGTGATCAGTTTAAACTGATTTAATAGATCGTTTTCAATGAACTGGATTTAAAATGTCTATAGAAGCAGTATGGAAAGCCGCAGGCAGGGGACCCTGCGATTATAATTATTTTGTACTATATGTTTAACTGAATTATTATAATCACCACTTTTCTACGATTTCGGTAGGTTATACTTATATTAAAATCGCTGCAGTCACATTATCATTATTACCATACATTATTATTATAATCCCATCAAAATAATAACAACCTCCCTACGATTTTATTTATTAAAACCAACACATTATTATTATAATCTGTCCAAAATAATAACAACCTCCGTATGATTTTATTTATTAAAACCCACACGTGTAACCTCCCTTTCCATGTGGGGGTTGGGGGGGGAGTGTGGGGGTGGGGGTAGGAAGCTTAAGGGATGCGGGAGGGCAGGAGGTTTAATGGGAAGAAATGTGTATGTGGGGGAGGGAGAGCAGGAAGCTTAGGGATGCGGGTGGGCAGGAGGTTTAAGAGGAAATGTGTGTGGAGTGGAGAGCAGGAGGTTTAAGAGAAGAAATATACGCCTGTGTGAGTGTTGGGGGTGGTGGTGAGGTTGCAAGAAGCTAACTTGGCATACCCCTTTATTCCCGGGAGTAACTTAAATAAAACGAACAAAAATAAAAATCCTAAACATTTTAAAAATGCAATAAAAATTAGAGTGGGCATGATGGAGTGGGGGGGCGAGGGGAAGGGTAAGGGTTGAAAGTTACAATTTTTGCCAGCATAAAATGTTTATATTCGTGACAAATATCGCTTGCCCGAGCACCATTTTGATCCCAAAATGAAAACAAAATATATAGCGGGGTAGGACTCCCGAACCCGATTGTGGAACAGGTGCACCTACTCCCAAATTGTCCCACAATATGCGCTTTGCACGTCGTATTAGGAGTATGATGAAAACAGGCCATGCTACGCCCCTGCCTACCCATCCCATTCGTTAAACCTCCTGCCCAACCCTCATTTCCTAAACCGCAGCAGATATCATTATTTTGTAGGCAAACATTATTATAACTGGCTTTTCGCGAGATTTCTTATTTTTGAGTGTGATTATTATAATTATAATAATGTTCGACTTTGTGGGGTTTATTTTTAGGTAGGTTATAATAATGTGGCGAACATTATAATCAAGGCGCTGAGTTGGTTATTATAATAACATTGTTGCATGCGGCGATTATAATAAAAAAATAGATTTTAATGCGGTGATTATAATAAAAATGTTAAGTAAATTATTATGTGTGGTTAAAATAATAATGTGTCTGCAGAGATTATAATTTTATTATAATCTACCGAATTCGTAAAAAAGATTTTAATATATGGATAAAAAAATAACGTTGTCTGCAGAGATTTTAATATTACTATAACCTACCGAAATCATAGAAAAATGGTTATTATAATAATTTAGTTAAACCTATAGTTAACATATAATTATAGTCGAAGGTTCCCCTACGGCTTTCAATAGTTTTGACATTACGATGTTTCCCTCTATTTTGTAAATTTATATATTAGACTCACAAAGACGTGCATCATAAATCTTATGATATAATCTATATCACATCTAATATACTTTTAACACTTTTTAGATGCAAATTAATGCATTTTGTCCATTAAATCATCATTTTAAGTATATTAACTCTTAACAGCGGAAATGACGATTGCTATCTATTACCAGTGAAAGTTTATGATCGTGAAATAAAACAACTTGACAGTATCTTACATTTTGTTTTCATATCCCAATGCATACTGCTCCGGTTAAGCAGTTTAAGTGGTTTTTCATGGTATACGACTGTGATTTAAACATATACATATATATATATTAAAACGTATGCGTATGACGAAATTTATATCTGATATTGGTACATCAGGTTTCGCCAAAATTTAAAAATTATTTAAATGCAATTAGCATTGAATTACATAAAACAAAATGAATGAGCCCAAAAGACGTTCCATGAGCGGATTTCTATTGCTTTATTGATGTAGAAATAGATGGCATATTTGAATAACAATACCCTGCATTTCAAACACACAAAATGTTGTGTTTGATATTACTTAGTATTGAACTGAAATGAGTGAGATTAGATATAATTCTCATTGTTTATTTCATATCCCGTGATTTTTTTAAATTAATGTGTAAGCCCGGAACTAAAGGGCTTACACGTAGCTACGCACATGTCTACGGAGTTTGGATTCTCAGAATAAGTAAATTATATATAAGAATGGTAAAACTCAGAGCCCACGAGCGGCATTTGGTCGTCGGAAACTTACGGAGAGTGACTAACATAAACATGTTTTAAGTTTTTTGGTTTATTTATCCTCGCCATGTTGCTACTAGGCATTTTGACGAGCATTCCAATGGAAGATTAAGTCTGCAGTATGTCGAATGTCGATTCATCAATCAGATCCAGTGGAGATTACAAGATGCAGAAGAAGAGTTGAGTTGGTGGGTGAAGAAATCCATCGTTGATAGTCTGTACTAGATTGAAGTCGTAGAAGACTAAAGTTGATCGGCCAATAGGATGACAGCAAGGTTGGTAAGTAGGTCAATCCTATTGCCGACCCAAAAGTTGGTTAGTTTCTCTCCGCCAATCAGAAGGCTCCACAAGGTCCGGAGGTGTCCCAAGTAGGTCAATCCAGCTGCATGTGTCGCCCGGGTTTCGGTTGGTGATGGCTCCTCCGCCATGCACATCGTCGTATCGATGGTAATTTTAGAACCCTCTGGTTGCCCTACATAATACGACAGGTGTACATCTCGCAGGATTATTCCAACACAGATGGTCCAAGGTGAGCTGTTGCAATCCTTCTTGTCATCATATGCGGGGACTCGCAGTGACAAGAGGTATCTCGCTGGTCCAACGTCAGTTTGCAGTAGTCGTTTAAGCGTCCCTCTCTAGGGCCACGTTAAAAACAGGTTTAAAAACATATGTACAACATGTCAAAAATGAAGCAATGTCCAGCAGGCCTCCCTATGGCGCGGACGATTCCAGCCAGCGGCACGCCTTGCGGAGTCAGCTTGTCCCAGACGGCCGCAATATTTTCTGCCTGTTCATTGGTCTGAACTATCATTTGTGGTTGACATTATTCAGCTTATATCTGATGACAAGTGACAAGTTAAATGAGATGTATTATCATTTCAAAGGGGTGCCTAGCACACCATGACGTCTGTAAAACCACAAACTCGTATTAAATAACAGGTGCGACTGTCATTAATCAGCGCTTATCTTATGGCATGTGACACTCTTAATGTTACTTAATAGCATTTCAAAAGGATACCCAGGACACACTGGCGTCTACGAAACAGCAAGAACGTAAATATAAGTGACATTAGTTATTTGACGATAAATGTACTCTTGACAGTGTTTATGTGACATTAAACGCGTTATGAGTGAAAACACAGTACAGTGGCTTTTCTTTTTCACTCCTGTATGGACTCTCGCAAAGTAAATATTGTAGACTATTATTTTAAAATGGTGCGCCTGAAGTTATTTTTAACGCGTATGAGATTTATCCTGAATAAATTTGCAAGATAAACACAATTTCACCACTTCAGATGAATTTAATAAAACAAAGTGTCTCCTGATATAATTTATCCGGAATACTTTACTGTATGTTAATTCTATAATAAAACGTGAACAATCTTTAAACAAAATAGTTTTACTAGATGTGTTTTAATTATGTGACTACTTATAAAGATTTTTTTTATTTTATGCAAAGAATTTATTATTATAATTTTACTTTTATTAGTTGTACGGAATACTGATTAATTTTTCAAAGGATTTTCATGTTTATAAATTTAAGGTTTAAACCATTACACATTGCTGTAGCAAATTGTAAACTGAAATTGAAACAAAATCGTAATTTTACATTTGCAGACACCAGAAGATTCTCTTCATGTTTAACACGCTCAATGATTATTCCATTGAGTTGTGCGTGTAATAAATTCAAAATGCATTGTTATCATTCAGTGCATTCACAATCATTCAGTGCATTCACATCACAAATGGTCCATGTGCTGCCAAAGAATCTACAGAACGATGGGGAAAATGTATCTTCTAAGAAAAACGTTGTCTCATGAATGAATGCTCCTGTTAAAAACATAAACACCGAGATGTCAAAACATTGGATTCATACACTTTCTACTAGTCAAAAACAACTCAAAACTCACAATTTTAACACGCCAATGTTTGATACATGTCACAAATAGATCAACAATGTGATATAAACCAGAATGGCACATTAAATAGTGAAAATGCCTTTTTACAAAAACAAAATAACAATAATTATATACTGACCATCCTTATGTTATAGGACTTAGTTCGGGGTATGTAAATAGATAGGTTTATAAGCGTGTTACTACTGTCTCGCCGCAGAGCTAGCTTTTATGGTGATATCGGTAGAGCGTCCGCTTCCGATGCAAGGGGTCCCGAGTTCAAACCCGCTGAGTGCCTTAAATATTTATATGTAATTTTTCATTGTAATGTTTCCGGTCCGTTTAAAATTATATGACTACCTCAGGCCCACACTTCCTCTACACCAGGCCGACATTTCATTTGCTGCAATGGGTGTGCTATACCTATAGACCAATCTACCCTGATTAAACAGCAAACAAAAGAATTCTTAGAAAAATAGCCTAATGTTGAATTGTGATTTTTTTTAGCTTTGCGCCCTTTTGATTACATTTTTCGGTGGCTTTCGTATTACCAGTTGCCATCCGGTAATGGCCTATGGTCTGGTACACCCTGTCTCTAAACAAATCAAAAGTGAAGCATTTTTAAGAAATTGTATTATGTAGTACCCGCTATACACTTTATATAAGTTTCTCAGAATGAGCCAATTGATGATCGCTTTGGCTTTCCAGAGTTTCAGTTGAGTCATTTATCTGCCACAACAACAAAATGGATGATCCGATGGGAAAATTGAAAATCACACATGTATACACTATTATTTTATATTTCTCTTATTTAGCATGTGTCCAATGATGACTTTAATGTTGATCACTATATATTAATAATATACATAGAGGTTATTTATCAGTTATCAGAAAATCTGTCACTTTCGTGATGCATCTTTTGCTTTTTCACTCACAAACGAGTAAAACTGCTGGGATCAATTATCGGTGAATCCTTTGATCGGGGAATCCTTCAATCGATTGTAGGCGTGTTTTATTTTTTCACTCACAAATAAGGAAATTTGAGTGATTTCCAAATAATCAGATCGACCTAAAAGTTAACAAGTTTATTTTTATTAGTACATGTTTTAGCATTAAAACTTTATTTTCAGTCTGTAATGTGTAATATATTTATACTATTTAATTTCAGATTCTGGTTGGACTTCGCTTCCTCGCAAAGGGCGATTTTTTCTCAGAGGTTGGGGACCTGCATGGATTAAGCAAGTCACCGTGTCCATTCGGTTTGAGCCATTCTTGGATGCTGTTAACAGCCGACTTGTCAACATAAGGTAATATATATAATTTGATTGCATCTGACACAACATCCTAGGAATTTCATTGGACTAGAGCAGTCGCATAATTATCAAGTAAACACATCCAATTACGAGATATCTGTGCTAAGATTGTCAATCTGGAGCAGTATGTGAATGGTTTTAGTCTGTTATAGCTGTTACAATGTTATATGACATCACATATTTTTGAGATGGTAAATCAGTTGCAAATTTGAGATTTTAGCCAAGGAGCAGCTTTTAACTTTAAAGTTGCATTAGAATAACTGATTTATTGCATCAAACACCTTTAAGTAACACATTTTCAAAAACATGATTTTGTTTTGTCATCTTTTTTTGTTTGTTCTGTTTTATGTGTAATATGAAACTTACATATTGCATGTATATATGTCACATTTATGGAAGCGCCTTTATAAAACTTAGCTACCCTCTGTAGAAATATATGGCACCCTCTATAAATCCCACATATTTCTGTAGAGGGTCAGTAACACACCCAATAGATAATATTTTGACGTGTATGCACACATTTTCACATAAATTGATTCTTGGGAGTGTAAAACTGATATGCATTAAATGCCATAGTCTAAAGACATGAAAGAAATGTTTTATTTTAATTTAATCTTAGAAAAGGTAACAAAACATATAGTTAAAAGTGTACAGCCATAGTGCAAATTTGTAAATGTTATTTTTATCTGTTTTCATCCAAAATTGCTGTCATTTTAAAGAAATTTGAGGTCCAATGGCAATAACATTTGTTGGGCAGGGATTGGTTTGGGTTAGGGTTGTTGGGGAGGTAGGGGATGAGAATCAAACTTTTTTTATTGCAGCTTATCCATAATGTTTTCAACTTTCCTGTTTGTATCTGATCCTAGATTCTAAGTTGCCAAGTTGTCTTTATGCTCTCCAAACTTCCAAAGTGCAATGATGTCAGTCAATATGAAAATTAAAACCGTTCAGGTTTGATATAAAATCACTTTATGTAACCTCTACACACTTTTCAGTTTCAGTATTTAGCAATCCTGATAATATTGGTTTCATCAATGTGTATGTTTTCTCTGCTATAAAGTGCCTCTGTGACTGAGATGGTATGGATGTTTAAAACTTTCTCGCCTCTCACCGCTGCAGGTTCCAATCCCACTTGGAGCTCGACTTGTGAGAAAGTTGGTTCTTATGATCGGCAGGAGTTATACAGTACTGGTTCTACCCAGGAAAACGTAGGTGGTCTCCACCACTGAAAATTTTGACTGGCATACATAGCCTTAAATGTGCTGGGAAATGATTTTAAACACCAAAGAAATAATTATTTTCTGTCATAGGTTTCCCACTTCAAGACAGGAGCTGAACAGGATAAAGCATGTTTTTTTTCCAGAAAGCAGAAATTCCTGGTATTGTTGGGGCAGTTGATGGTACCCTTATCCCCATCATTGGTCCAGTAGAACAGGAGGAGGCATATGTATGCAGAAAGGGGTACCATGTCACCAATGTCCAGGCAGTGGTTGACCACAAGATGAGGTAAACACAATTCATTTTAAATTGCATAAATGTGAAAATTACTAAATCAGTGTAAATTCTTATATATGCAATGTTAATGTAATTTTAAAATTGAAAAAAAAAGAAAATTAAAGGGTCACATATCAATCTTAATTTTAATTGTTCATGCTGAGCCAAAGTTGTATACTTCTGTAATCTGTATGTTCTTCTCTGAACTGCTGGGTAAACAAGCACGATGCCACAATGTTGTATGCCCATCTGAATTTTTTATTTTTTATTTTTACATCTTTCACTCTAATGTAATGTGATAAAAAGGATCGTTAACTCGTCAACATTCCATATAAGATTCTTTAAACCGGTTAAGAATTATTTGCAATTGTAACTCTCCAAATCCTCGTTAAAATAATTCATAACTTCTTTGACAAGTTATGTTATAAGTGACGCAAATGTATAAGAATTTGTAAATAATAATATGGTCGTAAATTTATGATTTTTTAGATTTACTGATGTAGTTGCAAAATGGCCAGGCTCCCAGCATGATGCATCCATATTCAGCCATTGCGGATTGAAGCTAATTATGTCCAAGATTATGGTTTATAAAAGTTAAAAAAACATATTTAAACTTTCTTTTTTAAAGGGACACATGGCAATCTTAATTTTTTATCAGGCACTATACTTTACAGCTAGATTTATTCATCCAGTATCATTATGACTTTTAATCTGCTTGCATATATAATCATATACTATTTAATGTTTTCACTGGTTGCTCTGTATTCTGCCAGAAGCAGATAAGGATAATTAATATTGTTGCAAAATAATCATTAGTTAGTAATATGCAAATATAATTTGCTTTCAGCTATTCTCATAATTAAATAGTAATGATACATTGTAAAAATTCAAGCTATTAATGACTCATTGTAAAAACTCCAGTTATGTAAAAATACAAAATATTAAAGCTTTGCCTTTTGTAGTTTCAGAGAAAAACGATTGTTTTAAGTTTTTCCCTATATACGTCTATGTAAAAAATGTGACCCTGGGGCAGGGCCAAATTTGACCCCAGGGTCACCATTTGAAGAAACTTTGACCCAACATTCTTCTGGGATCAACAGCTTCTACTAGATATGGATAAGTAAAAGCAACAGCCTAGTTGGATCTTACTATTATGTATAACAACTCAGGTTTTATTAAAAGTCTTCCCCAAGGCTGAACGTACTATCAAAAATCTATCAGTAGAGCTTCAAGGTCATTGATCTCTTGTTAGTAATAGCTGCCATGTTTTAAGTCGGGCTGACCTACATTTAAATTTTAAAAGCATTTACCTACGGATTAGCTTTGTAAGTTTGGTCAAAACTGACCAAGCGGTGTTTGAGAATTCGTCCGAAGCAAAAGTTAACAACGATAATGGACGGACGAAGAGTGATCCCAATAGGTCACCTTGGAGCTTTTGGCTCATGTGAGGTAAAAAAAAACTAATGGCATACCATGAGTTATCAATAAATCAAGATTGCATTATGTCCTTTTAAATATATTGATGTCAATGTTACCAAATTTAGTGTAAAGTGGAATTTAACTTATTAAGAATAAAATCTCATTGCTCATAAATACAGGATCTTACAGGAGTACTCATTCATTATTGAATTTGATAAACGAGTTGGCAAAATGAAATAATGCGAGGATGTTGCTGAGCATTATATAATTTTTGCTAACGAGATAAATAAATTCAATAATGAATGAGAACGAATGTTAGATTCTGTTTATCACATAACTCACATATCGACTTTTATTGCATTTTGTCTGTTGCTTTAACACGCAAAACCGACATAAACCGTGAGAATTGGATCATAGTCATTATAGATATTTTTTGACAGCGCATTCTAGGCTTATTTACATACTTATATAACTAGTGGTATATCGAAAATATAGAATGGTGTTATTCCACTCCCACACCGTAAGTTATGTAATAAATAAAAATACGACACACTTTATTCTGTGTTTGACTTATCTTTCATTATTCATTTTACCAGGACTACCTGGAGGCCAACAATATTGGTGACTTGCTTGGGGACAGTGGCTATCCGCTGAGAAAATACTTGATAACGCCTAAACTCAACACCCATACACCTGCTGAGATACAGTTTAATGTAGCTCATACGCAAACAAGAGTTTTGGAGAGAGGGCATTTGGACTGCTGAAGTCAAGGTACAGGTAAATCTATGTACATAATTACTACGTCTCCCACTCTGTGTGAAGATTTGAAGAGAGTTGAATGCCAACAGTGTTTACAAAATGTTCATGATCACCATTTAAGTGACCATGCCTACAATTTCTGTGGAGATATGGTCGAAGAACTTTTCACAGGCTTATTACCCATGTTACCCCTTATGAGCTGTTCTTCTACACCTTTCGTCTGGTTTTCCTGCAATAACTGGAAAGTATCAATATGACACAGGAATGAAAAGTCCCGATATTAGTACTCGTATTTGACATATTTGAATGTATGTCATTCATCAAGTTGCCGACTTTTCAACCTAACAGTCTTGAAAAACTGTGTACCTAGTGAAAAATTATGAATACTCTGTGTAGCTATTATAAACAGACATTTGAACAACAGACTTTAGTATAAAATGAAAGTAAGGTGAGGGGGCATATAGCGTTAGCCATGTCTGTCCGTCCCTACGTCTCTCCGTCCGTCCCGAAAAGCTTGTGTGTCTATCCCCTCCCACACTTTTCATGCGATTGCTTTGGAACTTTACAGGATGCTTACCTATGATGTCAAGATGTGCATATTGTTTCGGCATCAAAGTCGACCCAGTATTACCGGAGTTATGGCCCTTTTTTCACCAAATCTGACGTGAATATATTGTGTGTGTCTATCTCCTGCCACACATATTGCTTCGGCGTCAAAATCGACCCAGTATGACCGGAGTTCTGGCCCCATTTTCGTCACATTTTATGTCAAAATATCTTGTGTGTCTCGTCCCACTCTTTTCAACCGAGTGCTTTGAAACTTTACAGGATGCTTACCTATGATGTGCATATCGTTTCGGCGTCAAAATTGACCCATTATTACCAGAGTTACGGCCCCTTTTTCGTCAAATTTTATGTTTTACAACGATTGTTTTCAGTGGGGGCATCCATGTCCCATGGACACAATTCTAGTTTAATATAAAGGAGACACTTGACTATGACTATCATTGTTTTTTTTCATGTATAACAATGTATTGTTCATTGTAGATGTTTTCATCGTTCTGGTGGATGCCTTCCATTCAAGCCTGGAAAATGCTGTAAGGTGGCCAAGGCGTGTATGAGGCTACACAACCTATGTGTCGACAACAACATTCCACTGCCAGATCACTGTTTATAAATTTGGAGGGCAATAATGACATTGTGGAGCAGCAGAATGTAGGATCCCGTCATCAGGCCAGAGAGGCTATTATTGCGCTCTTTTAGCACTCATATCGCTCTTTTAGCACTCATATCGCTCTTAAGGCACTCCTATATGGACAGTTTTTCTATGGCAGATGGGTGTGGGTGGGGGGAAGAAAGGATGATGAAGAGTCCTTAGATCATTCTGTTAACATTTTCTGAATAGATTTTCCTTGTCATTTTACAGGCCATCATTTGACAGTCTTACTAACTTACTTGTGTCACACATTTAAAGGGACACACGACAATCCTGATGTGTTTACAAACTCGTGGCGTCCTGTTCGTTTTTCTACATAACTTAAATTGTTTTAATCATTAATCATAAGAATAGTTATGAGCCAATTGTGTTTGCATATTACTAACTGTTGGTTATAGTGCATCAATACTATTAACATATGGTATGTTAAAGAAGAAAATCTGAAAATTCAAATTTTTTAGCTCACCTGAGCATGAAGTGCTCAAGTGTGAGCTATTGTGACCACTCTTCGTCCGGCGTCTATCGTCAACAATTACCTTGTTTACACGATAGAGGCCAGACTTCTTGAGCAATCTTAACCAAACTTGCACAGATTGTATATGACCATAAGATCTCGCAAGAATTTGATAATGGGCCAGATCGGACCAGTAACACCAGAGTTATGGCTCCTGAATTAGCAAACAATGCCGTTTTACATGTACATGTTATTAACATGATACAGGCCACATTTCTTGAGCAATCTTAGCCGAACTTGATTTCTGACGGAGTTCATTGTCATAATTACTTTAAATTTCTTGTCGGCGCTACTCCTCCTAAATGGCTTGTTGGATTTCTACGAAATTTGGCAGGAAGCATCAGTATGATGTCTAGTTGTGCAAATCACTGTATTTAAATGAAATCTTAGCCAAGTTCGAAAACCAGTTACAACAGAGTTATGGCCCTTGGTTGGATTTCTACGGAATTTGGCAGGAAGCTTCATTATGTCTAGTTGTGCAAATCGCTGCATATCAATGAAATCTTGGCCAAGTTTGAAAACCAGCTAGATATTGCTAGTAACGACAGAGTTATGGCACTTGATTTGATTTCTACGAAATTTGGCAGGAAGCTTCATTATGATGTCTAGTTGTGCAAATCGCTGTATATCAATGAAATCTTGGACAAGTTCGAAAACCACCTAGATCTGTATTTTCCTTTGTTAAATATATAGCTACTTCCATTTTGATCTGATCGTTACCGGATTTGTTTAGAATGTTTATATCAATAAAAGCTTAAACAAGTTGCCAGATTAACATCCATCCATATACTCCTCCCCACCCAGTTTTTGTTTTTATTATTTTTTATTATTATTATTACTATTTTTCCCCAGATCCCACTGGTACTGCTGGAGTTATGGCCCTTTCATTGTTAAAATTCAATCTTTATGAAACTTACTTAAAATTCAAATGAGTCAAATTTGTCTCTTTATATGCAATGTTTGCAATTGAAAGCGGTGTTGCGGGGGTATGAAGCACCTTCAGCGCTATTCATTTTTTCATTGCAGAGATGTTGAGATTTTATCTTATTTTCAGCAGGTGATAACATTTTCGTTACTCGGTTTTTATCCTTAGGTTCCATATTGAAATAAAAATCTTTGACCAAGTAAAAAGACAATAATTTTCAAGATTTTGCTTTTGATAGATATATATGTTGAATCCGTTTGCATGAATGTGCATGAAATATGCAGGGTTTTAAAAGAATCGCACTGTAGATACCTTAATTTCAACAGTAAACTTGGTTGAACATCAAGGATAAATACCGAGTTTATCACCTACCAGAATGAATTAGGTATGTCTTATTTCTGGTCACTGATTGGTCAGTTTTATTGATGATGCTCTATCAAAATTATGAATAGGGCCATCATGGCCCTCTCGTATTTAATTATATGCAAGCAGTTTTGAAGTGAACCGATACTGGATTAATAAATGTAGATGCTAATTTTAATGTGCGATACAAATTTCAAGATTGCCGCGTGTCCCTTTAAGGTCAAATACAGAAGTCAAATACAGAAGTCGACCGGCTAGAATGAGAGGAATGATAAACTGATATTATTGTACTATTATTAGGAAGAGATACTACCATTAATAGTCAGAGGATTTATTATGTTATAAAATGGAATTGTTCAATCATATACTTAGGACGAATGCTTATATGTCCTGGACCTCTTGTAATTATGTATATATACTTTTCCTTTTGTGCGTATGAAAATAATTACAAACGACTTTTATAACATTGGATTGTATTATATTTGAATCCTTGCTTATTTAAAATAAGTATTAACAAGCAATAAAAACAGCTGTACAATTTATCACAGTGAACATGGTGAATAACTCTTAAATAAACAAAAGATGAAGTAAAGTTAAAACAGCAAAGCTCAACTATTAAAACATTGAATTTGGCCATGTCATAAAGATGAAAACTTTTCTTAAAACTAAATCTTTTAAGCTGTTTAAATATTGAAAACCAGCTAACATGTAAAAGCTTAACGAGCATGTCCAAAAAGTTAATTTCAACAAGCCATTTCAGTGAAATAAGAGTCCTCTACTGTTGTAACCACATATCCAATTAAGAAATCCACAGATTCACACGTCTCGTCTAACAGGGGCGAGACTTAGAAGTAAGAGCGAAAGTTTGTTTAAATAAAAGCATGTTAAAAAAAAAGTTAACTAAGTTTGAAACATCTAGCATGTCTAGTGCATATTGTTGGAGAGAAACAGAGAAAGTGACATAAACATAAGCAGTTATCCGCCCTTTGCTTGGAAGGTGAATGTCGCATCCGCATTTACTAAGTCACATTGTGATGGACCCTAGTTACAACTATGAAAGGTCTAGCTACGGTGGCATAGAGGTGACATTTGTATGTTTTTATTTATCTCGTGCGCACGAGATACTAAGTCGTGCTCACGAGATACTAAGTCGTGCGCACGAGATAACTAAGTCGTGAGCACGACTTACTAACTCGTGCGCACGAGATAATAAGTCGTGCTCACGAGATACTAAGTCGTGCGCACGAGATACTAAGTCGTGCGCACGAGATAATTAAGTCGTGAGCACGACTTACTAACTCGTGCGCACGAGATACTAAGTCGTGCTCACGAGATGCTAAGTCGTGAGCACGAGATACTAAGTCGTGCTTACGAGATACTAAGTCGTGAGCACGAGATACTAAGTCGTGCGCACGAGTTAGTAAGTCGTGCTCTCGAGATACTAAGTCGTGAGCACGAGATACTAAGTCGTGAGCACGAGTTATTAAGTCGTGCGCACGAGTTACTATGTCGTGCTTACGAGATACTAAGTCGTGAGCACGAGATAATTAAGTCGTGAGCACGACATAATAAGCCAATCAGAATACACTTTACATACATGGATGCTGTTTGAAAATGGCTGATAGCAGAGACGATTTTATTGTATTATACTTTAATGCAGGGTTAACGTATGAAGAAATTCGGTTCCTTTTACGCGACCAGCATGATATAAACATATCACTCAGACATTTACATATACTGTTACGCGGATTGATGTTGCGACGAAGAATCTATAGTGACTCTCGTACTGTGGTTGACTTTATTAGCAACGAACTTGAACATTCTGGACCGCTCCATGGATACCGAGTCATGCGTCAACGTTGCATAGCCAATGGTTTATGCGACCCTCGGGGTAAGTTCAACCTGACAAAGTAAAGCAAACACACCTGCCCTTACAAAACGTATACTGAAATTGATATTAGCTTCTGATACGAGTATGTACTTACACTACCCACAAGAATGCCTTTGATTACTTCATACAGTGGTAGTGGTGGTAGTTGTAGTGGTAGTAGTAGTAGTGGTGGTTTTTACGGTGGCCGGTTCGTTCAGGTGAGCATCCGGAGAACGTATACATGTCATTTGAAATCAAACAAAAAGTGTATATTTTTATGTCCCCAAAAATGTGGGGGCATATAGATTTGCTCTTGTCTGTCCGTACGTCCTTCCGTCCGTACGTACGTACGTTCCTCCGTCCGTCCGTCCGTCCGTCCGTCCGTACGCCCCGAAAATGTTGTGTCGCGCGCTGCACCTTTATTATTCGACCTACAGTCACCAAAATTCACACAAATGTTTATTGGGATGAGTTGTTGTGCACCTGGGTTTTAATTTTTATATGGCACCAGTAACACCAGAGTTATGGCCCTTGAAAGGTCGTGGGTTCGATCCTCGCCACGGCCATGTTATTTATCCTTGAGCAAGATAATTAATCCACATTGCTTAGTACTGGTTCTACCCAGGAAACCTGCACATAATCTTCGAAAGGGGGTGTTGCAGTATCGATAGATAGATAGATAGATAGATAGATAGATAGATAGATAGATAGATAGATAGATAGATAGACTGTTCTGACAAAGAAAGATTGTTTATAATTGTCACTATTTGCTCTGATGAGTTCAAAACCTTTTGTATTGTTCACCACTTGATTGTCTATTATTATATTACTAGTGACAACGTCTTGGTATTGTTTTGCCCCGACAGTTCGCTTTGGTCTCTGCCTTTTGAGATAGTGCTCTATATTAATGGCCGGCACGTGCCCCTCCACCACCTAGTACAGGAGTGTCAGCCTCTGATGTCGCCGTCTGTCTTGTAGTGGCGGGAGTTGGAAGTTCTTTAACATGTTGGTGACACAACCTTCATCCCTGGACTTGTAGTCTCCTGTTACGAATCTTGCAGCCGACCTCTGGATTCGTTAGGGTCGGTCAATATCGTATTTTAGGAATGGGTCCCAGATGCTGCAGGCATATTCAAGTTTCGACCTGACAAGTGCTAGGTAGGCATTTTTTCTGCAAGATTGTGGGCAGTGTCTTAGGTTTCTGCGTAGGAATTCTAGTGTGGAGTTTGCCTTTTTGCTATGTTTGTGATATGGGAATTCCAAGTTAGGTCCTCTGAGAAAGTAACAACCATGTAGGGGTTATCTTGGACTTGCTGAAGAATATTGCCATTGATGTTGTAGAAATGCGAAGATTTGTTTTTGATGCTGAGCAGGTAACATTTCTTGCTGTTGAATCGCATACCCCACTCAACTGCCCATGTATGTAGGTTGTCCAAGTCCTGTTGTAGGATTAGATGATCTTGCTGTGACTTGATATGTCTATATAGCAAACAGTCATCCGCGAACAGCCTAATATGCGACTTGACGCGTTCTGGCATGTCGTTGATGTGGCACAGGAACAGCAAGGGTCCGAGCACAGTACCCTGTGGAACACCGGAGTCAACATCCACCTGGCGTGATTTAACACCTTCTACTACCACACTCATCTTACGTTGTGTTAGGAAGTGCTCAATCCAATTGAGTTGAGGTCCTCTGATGTCATATGATTCCATTTTGCGGAGTAGTTTCTTGTGAGGTACTGTGTCGAACGCCTTGCTGAAGTCTAGTATCACTGTGTCCACTTGTCCGTTCTTGTCCGCATATGACGACAGCATGTCATGGGCTGTGACTACTAGCTGCGTTTCACAAGAGTAGCCGGACAGGAAGCCATGGTTGAGTGATGTCAGGACTTTATGTCTATCAAGGTGGTTCAGAATGTGGTGGGAGATGATGTGCTCGAGTAATTTCGAAAGGACACAAGTCAATGAGACCGGTCTGTAATTTTCCAGAGTGTGACGATCACCTTTCTTAAAGACTGGTGCTACATATGCGTCTCTCTAATCTTTAGGGAGTTGCCCTTCATCGACCGAGCATTGGAATATTGCTCTGACCCCTGGTGCAGCTTCGGTGGCGCATTCCTGTAGTACACGGTTTGGGAGCTCATCCGGGCCTGCAGCTTTGTTGACTTTCATATTTTTCAACAATTTGAGGACCCCTTCTTCTCCGATGTGTAGGTGTGGGATGTCTTCCTGAATGTGGGTAGAGACGTTTGGCATAGCAGGGTCGTCGTCTTTAGTAAATACAGACTGGAATTGGTTCACCAGGATGTCGGCTTTCCCTGCACTATCACTGATCAATTGGCCATTGTTCTTTATTCATAGTAGCCAGGTAGACCAGTCAAAGTAGCAGGGAGAAATCCCCGCCTCTTAATGACACCCCTGGTAGAGTCGTCATTTGAGGAGTGGCGACTTGCTTTAGTGGCACGGGGATATGGGAAAAAGAAACGCGCAATAAAGGGAACACTGCCTGGAACAACAAGGAACACCACCAGGAACACCCCCACCCATAATTAATGGAACCCAGATAGTTAGAATATGTCTGTGAAAATTCCTTAAACAGGTCTTAACGTTATATTGATATATTTTAATACATATATTTAAAACTGAAAATAAAAAGTAGAAGTTATTTATACATGTGGATTAACCTAGTAAGTGACAGTGAAGTTATTAATAATATGTGTGGATTAACATTGAAAGTCAGTGACGGTGAAATCATTTGTACAGACGGAATTATGCTGAAAGAGACAGTGACATTGTTTATCACTGCGACTTGATACTAAAAGGGATGTTGAATTTGTTTATTTAGTGGGATTTACACAAAAAGAGACAGTGAAATTATTTATACATATAGATTTATCCAGAAATTGACAGTAAAGATTCTAAACATTCGGATTTACGCTGAAAGTGACAGTGACGTTTTTATGTGGATTTACACTGAAGGATCAGCAATGTCATTTATAAATGTGGATTTTTTTAGATATTTTAGGAACATAACCCATACCGTCGCAAGCGTGGTTTTTTTAAATTGAGAAAAAATGCAGTTTTTCGTTTTATAATTCTATCTTTGATACTGTTTACAGTAAATAATGTCAACCCATGCATTTAAAAGCTTTCTTATATTTTTCTTTTTCATTTTTTTCTTTCTATTGACTATTTTTTTTCTAAAATTGATAAGTGAAGTAACTATATATGCAAATTTATCCTGAAATTAACAGAGAAGTCCATGAATTCACCTGAAATTAACACTGAAGTTACTATATATGCAAATTTTTACCCTGAAATTAACACTGAAGTTAATATATATATATGCGGTGAATTTACCCTGGAAATATTAAACAGTGAAGTTATTATATGCAAATTCAACCTGAAATTAACAGTGAAGTTATAATATGTGGGTTTACACTGGAAGAGACGGTGACATCATTTATATGTTGATTTAGGTTGAAAGAAACGGTGACGTCATTTATATACGTGGATTTACGCTGAAAGAGACGGTGACGTAATTTATTACGTGGATTTACTCTGAAAGGGACGGTGACGTGATTTATATACGTGGATTTACGCTGAAAGAGACCATGACATCATTTATATACGTGGATTTACGCTGAAAGAGACCGTGATGGTTTATATATACTATATGCACCTAATTAATTCTGTTTAAATTGTACAAAACAAATGAACTGGACAGTCACTAATTTATTTTAATGCTGCCTACAGATACATCGTATGATACGTATCTAGTAGAAGGTTTAAAGCAGAGGAAATTATTTTAGTATTTATAGCAACAGGTTACACATTTTATATAACCATACCTAGAAGTTACTGGGCCCAAAAAAAATTAAGAAAGGTTACATCTGAATCTGGGAGCAGTACCATAAATGTTTAATGTGCTGAGAAGGTTGATTCCGATTTACTGCATCCGTGGCTTGGATGGTTTGAAACCTCGCCTCTCTCACTGTGAGTTGTAATAAATAAGAAAGTGTGTCCTTTCAGATGGGCAGAAGGTATACACTACTATTTCTACCCAGGAAAAAGTGGTGTGCCCCCACCATGGGTGATATCGATCATCATATATGGCCTAACATGTGCTAAAAATGACGTACATCATTCAAACAACCAGCCAACCGATTTACTGAACCACCAGGTTCATGTTGATGACCCTCATCTTACAGATGTTGCCAGCTATCCGTCAGATGACTCCCATCAGCCAACTCACATCTAAATCATTTCATGCTTAAATGTTATATTAATTACATATATAAAATTATGTATTTATTAGGCACATATTTATATTTGCTTTATATTATAAGCACAACAAATGGGCGTCAGGGTTGTCATTAGTAGCCAATTGCCGATCAAAATTATCGGTTAAAATGGTGTTATCATCAGTTAGTTTTGCCTTAACTTGTATTTGCAATATGTGACATTGACTTCGTTGATCCCTCGTCAAATTGTTTGGAATTCAAAATGAATCCCTATTGCCAGGGCTAAATCTAGTTTACAGTAACTACTTAACTTTGCTGTGAAATTAGGAACTTCAGTTTAATTTTTTAGTTCATTTGCTCTTAGTACAAACATGTACCACTTCTATGGTGTAATCGGTAAACACGTCTATCCTTTTAGGGTAGAAGACCCAGGTTCAAATCCTGGTGGGAGTAAAAATTTGTTTGGAAAAAGAGCTGGATTAAACATTTTTTTAAGTATTTCTAAATTTGAATTTAATTCAATGTAATCAAATTCAATTTAAACAATCGAATATCATAAGTTACAGCATGTCTGGAAACGACCACGAGGGAAAGAAGCTATTACAAGACAATGGCCCATTTAGCAATAAAATCTTTCATGAGGCCCTCTTTTCTTCTTTGAAAGCCGTTTCCCTCTTTTGGTTTTGCAATAATGAGCCTCTTATAAAATATTTTACCTAATATTGTAATGCATTGAATGCTCTTAGAAGACAGTGGCCCAGTTAGTAAAATTATCTTCCCTGAGGCCCTCTTTTCAATTCATTATCTTTAAGGCCCTATTATATTACCCTTTGGTCTTAAAATGAAAAACAATGTTATTTTGCTACAATAATAGGTCTTTTTTAAATATGTTTACCATATATTTACAAAAATCTTCCCTGAGGCCCTCTTTTGTCCATATTCTTCTCTTTTTGTGCTATGACCTTTGCCCTTTAAATCTTGGTAGCCAAACAGAGACTAACGAGTGGCCGTTTTAGCGCAGGATGAAACCTAACATGTGATGTTGACCAGTTTTCAAGACGTTTACACATCCATAAGCTCTTCTAACTACATTCTTTTCTTTCACGACTGTTATTATATTTATTATCTCATTTTAACCGTGTGTGTCTTTAATTGAAATGTTGAAAAATACTAGCTCCGACGTTTCAATGGGCGCTTCAGAGAGCTGAGATCAATGCCAAGAATGGAAGTTTATAACAATTATGTAAATATATATCCATTTTTAGATATCATACAGTAGCTTTTTTCACGTTTAATCTTCATTATTGTGATCTTTATTTTTTCATATTGACTACTGTTCGCATTTAGGCAAAATAAAAAAAAAGTTAAAAAATAAAAAGACAAAAAATGTGAAATACGGTATACAAAATGCAAAGTCTTATTATGAAGGACTAGTGCTAGGTTATGGGGAAAAAAACAATAATAAATCTATGAATTGAATTGAAACGAATGTTGTTTAACGGCTCATCAACACAGTATAGGTTATTTAGAGCTGACCCAGAGAGAGGGGAAGGATACATAGGAATCCGAGAACCGTGCCCTACTCTTATCAAATAGATTACTATGGTTCTTTAACGTGCTCGGAGGATATACCGATACACGGTACTGCCCGGTTTACGTCCCCATCCGTCGGACGAGGCTAACGGAAAGTGTCTTGGTCAAGAACACACCGACGAAACTCAGTGGCGCCACGGAGGATTGAACCTGGGGCCTCCGGTTACAAATCCGCCGCGCTACCGACTGCGCCATGCCAGCCCTAAAGAAATTATTTTTTGTTTCAAAACCCGGTGTAAAACCCACATTGACAATACATACAGACTTGCTTTACACAGATTATTTTAATGTTATAGTATCAAAAATAAACATTGTTTCATGCTACACTGATTTTTTCTCATATTTTGTTTTTGGAAAGAGAAAAAAACAATAACCCATACTGTGTAATATATCTGTATATAAATCCATTATCAAAGGACAATGTTTTAGGATAGTTTTAAAGGATTAATATACACAACTTCCAAAATTATTTTTTTTTCTATAAAAAACAAGAAGGTTGATTAAGGAAGATCGAGATATAAGCAAGGGTATGTTATTTCTAATTAGTAAGCTAAGCTTTGCATGTCCCAGAATGAAAACCTTATGTTTATTTGCTACAGTTTGATACTGAAAAAATCAACAAAGTAAATTGTCTCTATACTCATGATACTAGCAAGGCATTGACTCCACATGGTTTCAAACGTATTCATTTTTAAGTTGTTATATGCGATTAGTTTCTCAACTTTGTATAAAGATATTATATATACGTTTTAAAAAGGTTAAGCTGTGGAATTTGACGTTGCATCTTGTTTCGATAAATGTAAAGTATTGCTTGCATGATGATTTTGCTCAAAACAGTATTAAATTTACTATTTCCAAATAAAAATATCTGTTTCTGTTAAAGTTACGAATGCTGTTTTGCATTTTTCTGTAAGATAAGTTTGAAGTTTTGACCAGAATTCTTTTACTGCTCCACAGTTCCAAATCAGATGTTGGATAGTTTCAGGTGTATCTTTGCAAAAGCTGCACATATCGTTATTAATAAAAAATTCATTTTAGATAAAAGGTAATTTGTTCCAAATATCCTATGGTTGATTCTAAATTAAACCAAGGTAACTTATGATCTTTTGTTATTTTATAAGGTAAGGCATATAATCTTTCAAATTCAAAGTTTGGAACATTTCTTCATTTTTCCATTTACTTAATGCTTTGGGATATACATTATTTCTAATCATGATGTCATATATGTTTCGACATCCTTTCTCATTTTGTAGAATTAAGGATAGGATTAGTGGACGAATAGGGTTTGGCTGTTACAGGCTAGATGCACAATATTCAGGTTTGCCAAATAATTCCTGACAGCAGTTATAATACCTTCATATTCAAGAAAATTGGACTGTATATTATAGTGTTCATTCAATTCTATGTATGAATAAAGATTTCCATTTTTGTTTAAAATGTCATTGATAAAAGTTATTCCTCCTGTAAACCATCTTTTGTAAAACACACTAGAGCCTCCGATTGAAATTTAAACATTTTAAAAATGTTTGATGCTTCAAGAAGCCATATAAAATAAAATGATGTAATCATTGATCACATAGTGTTAAATAAACTATTTTCATATTGTTTGTATTAAGTATATGATATCTGGAATGTTTTCACTAGATGATATATGTATAAGATCTATATCTTGCAATAAACTAACCCTCATGTCAAAGGTGTACCCTAATGTCTGTGGATTGGAGAAAAAATATATACTTGCAGACCATATAAGCGTAATTTAACAATATATCAAGTACCATGGACGCCATGGACGTCAGTATGAACTTCATGAGTCATATCTTTCTTTGTTTAGAGTTTTATTAATTGATTTACTGATACAATATCAAGTTCATATATGCATGCAGCTGACATATCACTCTCGACTGACAAAACGGTAAACAATCACTCCCATAATATGATATAATCATAATTACAATGTCTCTTTCTCCTTTCCCTTCAATTCAACCGTAATATTAAAGTATATATTTGGAAAACTCAACAAATGCTTCCAAACTGTCAGTCATTATATGGAACGAACTGTTTGGGACCGAACGAACTGTTTGGGGCCGAAACGTCTTGATTTCAACTACGGGATTTATTTTGTTAAAAAGTATAATTCATCGGTCATAGCGATAAAATATCAAGAAATTGATCAAAATCACTCACTTATCTGCAATATTTTCATCAATACAACATTATATAGAAGAGCACTATTTTGCGGAGAGCTACAATCGAAAACCGAACCAAATGCTGCATTTTGATGCAAAAAACCATTGAGCGGCACCCAATACTCTCCGAGCCACTATTCCCGAGTACGGAAATTGGCGAAGAGTTCCGATTGTGAGTCCTCCATGACGTTCGGCTTGAGTCGTGGATGTCCGTGGCATACGGACGTTTTCCGATGTAAGGCGGGAAAACACGATATAATGATGGATGGATTATCCTCAATGAAAAAGGGACAGTTTCAAACGTTTAACTTAAATGTTGAGTAGATATCTGACAAACACTATATTAATTATCACAGTCCATCTAATAAAAGCAGATTCGTGAATTAGCTTAAAATATGGTTTAATTGATAGACGTGAAAAGTGCCAACCATCAAACACCACAACGTCATATGTAGGCCGTAAAAACGTGTGTTTCAATTTTGCGTCTCTCATGCTCATTTTCTCACATATTCTGTGCATGAAATGATGCGTGCGTGCGGATGTGTGTGAGCGTGTGTTTGTTTGTTTGCTCATAACCTGGATACCTTTTAAATTATGGTCAATATATTTGTTTGTTTGTCTGGATTTGACGCCGTTTTCAACACTGTTTAGGTCATATGGCGGTCAGACCACCTAGCCAGTGTTCCTGTGTTTACCAGTACTAGCCACTCTCTAGCGACAATGATCAATATATATGTTCGCACTGCGAAGGTTGACGTAATAGTGATCTTAAAACTATCTTAATAACTTTTTTCTTCCAATACAAACGCGCTAAAAGATTTAAGAACAATTTTCTCCCAAACTCTCGTCTCGCGGTCCACGTGTATTATTATGTAGCACTTTGTTTCAGACCGAGCTTTCATTGGCAGCAACAATGTGGAACAACCATTCAATCAGAAGGTCAAGAAACCAGCACGTTCCATTTGGTCAACCAAACAGGATGTACAGTTTTCCTAGACTATGGAACACTACAGACTATTTGTGGCCTGTATCAAGGGATGACATAGATGCTTGTCGTGGTCGAGTCCAGTTTCGTTCGACAGTATGCTGCGCACCTGATATGTATAACGTGTGTATAGACGTTATGGCGGAAGACAGCCTTCTTCCACCAAACACAGTTGATGAAGCTGTTAGGCTCTTTCAACAACATTTGAGGAGACGCATACATGTCATTCACATATAAATGAATCATAAATATGTGGGAAAATAAAATGTCATTAAAAAATGACGACTTTTGATAATAGCGTGACAAAAGAAGTAATTGCTCATAATGAGCAATTTCTCCTTTTGTCACAATGTTTACATCTTTAATTAAATATTAAAACAGTTATTCATAGTGTTTTTTGTTATTTTACTTAGATGTTTTCAAAGTCGTCTGCTGCAGATTTCTTGTATTATGGAAAGGGTTAAATGTGAGTTTTGCCTTGTGTTTCAGACTTCTGGTAGAGACTCACAACAAAGTGGTGGGATTGATGTGAACAGAGAACAAAACACTGGAAATAAGAAGTGTTGTTAATTAGGAGTCCATTTTAACCAACTCTAATTAACCGTTCATCGATGTAGTTTTTTCTGTCCGCTTCTTGTGATTGTGTGAGCATAACGCGAGGCCACCTTGTGGAGAATTGTTCTAAACCAATCCCAGGGCTCCAGATAAAGGGGGTCAAATGTTATTGTTTCGATATAAAATATCCCATAATTCTCGAGACGATTCTAATGAGTACCAACAACATAGGGTTTGGATGAGTAATAAAGAATATACAATGAGAAAAACTCGAATTATCTGGAGCTCTGCTTGAATCCTCTAGTCTGCTATCAGCTTACAGCTTGTTTTAACTAAGTGTTGATATGGAAACAGAGCTGGTGTTATAGAGACTACCAAACAACATATTTATCTCTGTTTAGGGCACACTTTGAAAAATTGACTTGAATTGCGTCAAGCAAAATGGGTTCTTAATGCATCTGCGTAAAGTGTCGTCCCGGATCAGCCTGTGCAGTCCACACAGGCTAATCCGGGACTAATCCGGGACGGCACTTTCCGCTTCCAATGGATTTACACTTGGAGTAAAGCTTCTTGAAACAGAAATTCACTCAAAAGCGGAAAGTGTTGTATACTAAAGCTACTTTCCACAATGCCAAAAGATTTCTGTTTCATGGACTACCCTATATCTCAATACCCCGGAGTCAGTAAGCGTGAGTCTGTATCATCTTGTATGTTCTGTGAAGCCCATACAGGCTGATCCAGGTTTATACTTTACGCTGATGCCGTATTGTTGTTTTCAACTTATGAAATAAATCTAGTTTTACTGTTTTGTATATGAAGCTAGGTTATAATTTAGCCATTACCACATATCCATTTTTTATGCCTCTGCAGCAGAAAACTCTTTAAAATATTGTGAGACAAAAACATTTGTATGTTATGAGCAACGGCTCCATTAACCACAAGGTTTTCAAAACCATCCAAACATGCAGATTTTCTTAACATGAGTCTTTACCGTTTCCCAGATGCAAACAAAAATTTAACATGTCTGCAGTAGATGACTTTATAAAACATGGGGAAAGGAGAATTTGCTTGTAACAAGCAATTTCTCCATTTCCCACCTTGTTTTATAATCACTAACCATTCTTACAATTGAAATTTTGTTTGTTAGGATTTCATAATCTTTTCTTGAGATGCTTTCAATTTTGAAGACCCTGTAAATGACATATCAAGAAATATGTTAACCCTTTACTCCATGAATACGCATTTTAACGCATCTGCAGCAGACGAATTCAGAAAACATTGTGACAAAAGAAGAAATTGCTCGTAACGAGCAATTTCTCCTTTTGTCACAATGTTTTCTACTCTATCTCAAAATGAAATTTGGCGTAATTTACTATTATCGTCTGCTGATGATTTCAATTTGCACCCGTTACAAAATTCCGTATGGGGTAATGGGTTAAATTATGTGGTAATGGGTTAAATTATGTGGTAATGGGTTAAGTTTTCCTTCACTGTTGTCTATCAGCCTGTCCACTGCCTGCAAGAAACACAGATGTACTTGGAATATGCTTTTGCTCTTGCATATTGTAAAGGTGTGGAAGATTTGGGAAAGAGAAGCAAATGCTAGTTAAAATGAGTTGCTTCTTTTCCCACAAAATCATTCAAACTTGTTGTCTGTTTTCAGAGGAAAGATTTGGGCCAGTACTGAGTCTTGGAATATTGTCGATTAACTTAAGTCACCACTTTCTTAACCATTTCCCTAACATGTCATGTATAGCCTCTTTCAAATTGAAAGTCTCTCTTGAAAAAAAGTAGAAAATCCGGACAAATGAAAGTATAATAGTAGAATATTGAATAGAAAACATAGTGTGAACAGGAGAAATTGCTTTTTATAAGCAATTTCCCATTTTCCTACACTGTTTTTAGAAGTCGTTTGATACAGATATGTCAAAAGTTGCCTGTATCTGGGAAATGGTTAATTTGTTTATTTAACATGGTTAGCTTACAAGCTTTTGTGAATTGTTAAAACTGCTATATTGTCTAAATCCATGATTACTCTTAACCTCGCAACCGTATTCTCTGTGGCCGAGACTTCTTACAAGGCTGCCATTTTCCTCTCCCGTCACAATAACTGAGAATGGGAGCAGTTGGCTTTGTTGGAGAGCTCAGGGTTTTGGGGATCGTATTATGAATGATGCTGTAGTGCCCAGGTCACCCTTTCCATGAGCAGCAGACAACTTTTGGAAACATTCTGAGCAATTTCTTCTTTTGTCACAATGTTTTCAACTTTATTTAAATAATTATAAATATATTTAATTTTGTCTACATGTTTTCGAAGTCGTCTGCTGCAGATTTCTTGCATGTTGGAAATGGTTTCTTCTACAGCAGATGTCTTGGAAACATTGTGGGAAAAGGATAAATTGTTTCCAACGATGTTTTTGATTCAGTCTCACAGTTAAACGTTCACGTGTCTTTTTTGTCTGGTTCTTTCATTCTTCTCTGGAGAATATTAACCTTATACCACCATTTCATATAAGCTTCTTTGGAAACGCCGTGAGATCAGGCCCAGAGGTTATAAAACTTGTGTGAGGGTCCTCTGTGGCTGAGTGGTTAAGGCATTGGATTAGCACTCGGGCATCCAGAGTTTGAGTCCTACTTGCGCTGCTTGTTCCATGGGCACAGAGCACGGAGATTGTTACTGAGCATGCAGAATAAACTGTTTTATGACTACAAGATCAGCTCAAGTTGTTTGTAGAAAGCAATGTCTGCCTTGCAATCATGCTTTTTTCTGAAATCAAGTATGATGATCATTTTTGCTCCATCCAAGATTTCCTTGTATATATTATATAATCCCTTTAATACAAAAGATGAATTATTTTCCCAATGAAATAGTGAATTTTTGTCGAGCCCGCTTGCTTTTAAAGTATTTTCTATTAACTGTTTGCAACTTCTGGACTGCCAAAATGAAACATTTAATAGAAAAGACTTGACATTCTTAATAAATATTTTAGAGGGAAGAAAGCATAGTGGTAAAACTAGAAATTGTTCAATATTAACCCTTTTCCTGTTATGCCATTTTTAGACTCTTCCAAATTGAAAATGTCTGAAGAAAATAAATCAATACTGGAACAAATGAGAGTTAACATTTCTGACAGAGTAGAAAACATTGTGGGAAAGGGAGAAATTGCTCGTTATGAGCAATTTCTCCTTTTCCCACAATGTGTTTAAAAGGCATCTGCTGCAGACGCGTCAAAAGTCGTCTGTATAGGAAAGGGTTAACAAATTTTCCTTTTCCCAGAATGGTATTGCAGAGAAGTAGGAGATGCTTTTAATGAGGGAAAGGGTTTAGATGAGTAATTAAAGGGTATCAACATATTTTACATTTGTCTAGTGTATTTTATTTTAAAATTTGGAGGAAATAATTTAACATCTAGATCTATGGAACTTAACAAATAAGCAGATCATTAAAATGACTAGTTCTGTCTAGCTTTTTTACATTTCAACAAACAACAAAATGTCTTTTTGAAACACTATGTCCCCGATTTCAGCTTTAACCACACGAAGTTCAATGTCATTTTCAAGGTCAAGGTGAAGGTCAATGTCATTTTGCATGATGCCATGTGAAACCCATTGACTAGTAGAATATGTATATGAATTATGGCGTATGTAGGTTAAATGGATCAGAAGTTACAATGATTTATCAAAATGAAGATTTCAATGTCATTTTCAAGGTCATGGTGAAGGTCAAGGTATTTTAGCATGCTGCCATGTGAACGCCATTGACTAATAGAATATGTATACCAAATGTGAAGCCTGTAGCTGAATGGATCAAAGGTTACAGGCAATGTTAAAGTTCAGGACAGACATGCAGACACGCAGATACAGCATAGACGGACCAAAACCAATATGCCCCCGATCTATCGATACGGGGGCATAAAAATAGCGACAATCACTAACAATACAAGTACATTTGAGCTGCATCTTGCGAAAAGGTGTATAAATGCCTTTGCGTAGAGTGTCGTCCCTGATCAGCCTGTGCAGTCCGCACAGGCTTATTTGGTACGACACTTTCCGCTTTCAGTATATATATATATACTTAGAGTATATACTTAGAGTAGACCTTCTAGAAACCGAAAATCACCAACAGCCTACACGTTCATTCAGTCTGATCTGTATCTACACAGTAGCCAGTAGCTTCTCGGAAGGTTTGATACGTGATTAACACACACTGTAGATTCAGATCAAACTGCGTGAATGTTCATGTCATATAATTGAACTGCATCTTGTTAAAAAGGGTATTAGCGCCTCTGCGAAAAGTGTCGTTCCGGATTAGCCTGTGTGGACTGCACATGCTGATCCAGGACAATACTACGCAGATGCATGAAGACCCCTTTTCGCAAGATGCAGCTCATTTGTATTCAGATTCTTGCATAAGAAATGCCTTTTGGATCAATTATTTCTATGCCTATTAGGCGTATTCGACTGGCGACTTTCTTTTGAGCAACTTACTTTTCAGAGGTCCACCAGCGTTGAGTTTCGTACTCAACGGTGTGACGTCATACTACAAGTCGAACAAACAATATGCTCAACGAAGCTGTCGTGCTCAACAAAAAGTCCAAGTCGAATTCGCCAAATGAAAAACTGAATGAAAACACCAGGTTGTGCATACTGTGGCTTATACAGTTAGGCCAGAGTTTTTTTTATTAATTTGTTTACGGGAACGCTGCTCCTAAATTTTGAAAACCCAAAATAAAAATTAAATTTGAAATCGCGATTTTTATTTATTATTTTTTCCCCCTCATTTGCTGTCGATAATGTTTTAAAAGTAAAGTTTATCAAAATTTTATCTCATTTTTATCAAAATCTCCCGTAAACCAATTAATAAAAAAATCTCTGGACTTAACTAGCAATACATTTGCATAATAACCTGCCATAATATTCTAATGGTGATCCAAGTTTAAGTATTGAGGTTAAAAGAAATGAAACAAAGACACATTTACATAATGCTATGTCTGCAATCGCTCACCTGAATCCATGTTCTGATTTCATTAAAAGTTACTATTTTAGCTGTAGTGGCCATCTTGTTCAGCAAAGCTGAACAGTTTGAGTAGTTTTTGACCCCAGGGCCATAATTTGAGTAATCTTGGTAGAGGTTCTCTAGGATATGCTACAAACCAAATATCTGGGCCTTACAGTTTGGGACAAGAAGATTTTTAAGTTTTCCCTATATAACTCCATGTAAAACATGTGACCCCCGGGGCCGGGTCATTTTTGACCCCAGGGCCAAAATTTGAACAATCTTTGTAGAGGTCCACTTGGTAATGCTACATACCAAATATCAAAACTCTTGGCCTTATGGTTTGGAACAAGAAGATTTTTTAAGTTTTCCCTATATAACTCCATGTAAAACATGTGACCCCTGGGGCGGGGCACGACTTAGTATCTCGTGCGCACGAGTTAGTAAGTCGTGCTCACGACTTAGTTATCTCGTGCGCACGACTTAATATCTCGTGAGCACGACTTAGTATCTCGTGAGCACGACTTAGTATCTCGTGCGCACGAGTTAGTAAGTCGTGCTCACGACTTAGTTATCTCGTGAGCACGACTTAGTATCTCGTGCTCACGACTTAGTATCTCGTGAGCACGACTTAGTATCTCGTGAGCACGACTTAGTATCTCGTGCGCACGAGATAAATAAAAACATACACATGTCACCTATATGCCACCGTATAAAACTGCATTTCTTTGCGGTTTAACTGGTTATGGATAAAAGCTACGAATCAGATCTACCCGGCTAAGGATGTCTTTTGACTCGTTTACGGTTATAAGCGTGCAAATTAGCGTGTAATTTAAAAGTGCAATATACTTATCAAATATTTAAATATATTAAAATCGACGTTTCTATCGGATAGTCATATAAGGGTAGTTTCCCTAAAGTGTTTGAAAGTAAACATTTATGACAAAATATTAACCAGATATTTTAAAGCATGACGATATTTGTAGTTTTTTGCTGGAAACATGTACTCAAACTGTACTCTGACAATGTCGCTTATTTCTCGATTAACATCTCTCAATTTAAAATGGAAATATAATAAGCAACATTTATGACAAGAGAGCTGATTTTATTTTCGATATAGTTAATTCCGTACTTAGACGGGCATGTTCCCAGAGCTACATCTTTGGTGTATTTTTTTCTCAACGTATTCGTTTTCCCGAGCTTGTAGTCGAACTGAGGACTTAACTATTCGTAACTTTTGTATAACTAAACCGCTAATGATCGTAACACTGATCTGTTTTTAAAATATAAAAGGAATTTAAAAACTCATTTGCGACAAAGACTGTACACAACCTGACGTCTACGGTAGCGTGATTGACTAACTTTGTAAGATCCTTGGTCATGATCACTTTGATACAATATTTGTTAAACTTGGTAAACAGTTTAAAAAATAGGCTATGCCCTTGTCATTTTGCAACGGACTGCATGTTTAGCGGTTGGCCTATTTACGGTTCGCCATGATGCTTTCCTCTTTGATTGTGCGATGACCGGACATATTGTGGACCCTATGATGGTGTCTATGGTTACGTGATTTACAAACTTCGTAAGACCCTTGTTCATGATCAATTTCACAAATATTTATTAAACGTGTTTAAAAGTTAATCAAAATAGGTTTGACCCTTTTCTTTTTGTAACGCAATACATGTTTAGTGGTTGACCCATTAACAATTTGACCGGACAAATCGTGAACCCTATGATGACCTCCACCCAAACCCTGAACAGATGGTAAGGTTTGATCTTTGTCTCCAATATTTTCCTGTCGTACTCATAATGGTGTATTCTTTTGTTGCGTTGGCTTCTGCAAAGTCATTAGTGCTTGCTATGTGGCTTTTTAGGCCTTTATTTTTATTTGGTAACCGTAACCTCTGGATTGAGCAACACGTGCTAACTAAACGGTCACAGCAGATTCTATGAACTATAAAATAAAGTTATATCTTTCAAGATGAAAAAAACAGAATAGCGGATAACTGTGGATACTGAATAGTAAGTAACCACTTGCATGACATTAAAGAAATTGTTAACAAATACAGCGTAAATACATAAAAAAAAAATCCATAATAAAACACCGTTGCATTTCTGTGACCTTAAGTTTTATCAACAAACCTTTACAATGCTTTAACAGAACAGGGTGCGCTGGAAATATAATAATAATAATAATAATAATAATAATAATAATAATATATTTATTTTTTTTTGATAATAATAAAAACAACAACAAAAAAAAATAATATGTGTTTAAACAGAGTTTTACTTGTATTTTCAAGTATATTTGTTATTACTGTATACTCTTCGATGACATACCGGTATACAACAGTATCAATTATACAATATATTTTGGGTTGTCATGAATATAAGATTTTGCAAATCTCCAACTGCTTTCCCTAAACGAGAAAACAATGAGTGAAATAAACAAACTTCAATTCAATTGGGATCGTAGTTATAAAGCCTGCGTATCACAAGCAACAGTCAAAATACTAAATTAAAAAGCAGACAACATATCCAAAGGGTGATTAAACAATACTCAGAGCCTTTAAAGGCTGGAATCGTGGAACCACCTATTCGAAATTAAAGTAACAGAACAAAGTATCTGAGAATGTACCACCGATGTTTGTATGTAAATATCGGGCTCACCGGTCTCCAAAGATCGGAATAAATAACGCTTCTGATTGCAAGCACGGGTAGACGTTTTACCACCGCCACGCTGCGCAGGCAACGCTACTGTGATATATAATGCCCATATGCCGCCATCAACAGGCAAAGTTTACAAGACAGGTATACCGTTTCTTAACCTCTTGACGTCGAGTTATATATAATTGAGCCGCAACACACGAAAACGTCCCTTCGGACGTTTAGACAACAACGTCATAAAGTAACAATTTATGACGTCGGCCGGTAATGAATTGATTACTAATCAATTGCTCGTCACCTGTGTTTTACCTAATTATTATATCATAGGGAATATTTTTCTTAATATAAATAGTTGATGCTATAGAAAATGGTTATTGTTTATGTTTTTTGTTGTTATTTAATCAACGACGTCGTCCAAGACGCCGACATCAACGTCAAAATTAATGGTGAGTACAATCTTTAATTTTCAAATTGAGATAAAATTATTTTTAATTAAGATTTCAACATAAAATAACGAGCTTTTTAAAGAGAAAATCACTGTGTTTCATCAACATTAAAAAACATAAAATGTCAAAATGTTGTCTGAAGGGTCGTTTTCGCGTGTTTCGGCTCATATATAACATACATATTTTAATAATCCGACCTCTATAAACGCAATATAAACGCCTTTAACCAACCCAACTAAAACCCAAAATTGGAACGTCGAATTAATAGTAACCAACTCATAATTAATTTTATGCATATTCAATCTCGAATATTTTAAATACCCGTGAATAAATCTATACTTTTAATCGGCACATATACATTTTTTAAGACCTGAACACCTGGATAGGGTTTGCACACACGATTTTATAGTGTACTTTTGCCTTTATCGTTTTTGGTAATTACCTTTAATTTTAAATTACTCACGAACATCGGATATCAATTTTATTAGAAGGACACTTCTCGATTTTGTTGTCAATTTATTTATACTTCTAATAAAGACATTTATTTAGATATCTCAATAAGATATATTTAATTGTTTGTGTGATTTCATCTTATAAACCAAATTATACAATTCTGAAGTTAAAGATGTTATCAATACAAGGATCGTCTCATTTCATCTAATTATACCATAAGGAAGTCATAAATATCTGCTAACGTCATTTATTTACAGTCATGACATTATAAATCACTTCATGGTTTGAAGAGTTGGAGGTATCTGTCTGATCTGCAAAATTAAAATCAACTATATCCACTATCATTGAATGTTGCCAAATATCCGGGTAATGTAATGCATTATGAGTGGTTTATATTAGTAATTATACTTTTTTTTCTTTCGTGGAACAGAAAATTAAAACCCTCTAACTAAGGACGAAATTACACTATAAAACCGTTTATCAAAACTCTCTCCAGGTGTTCAGGTCATATAATAATGTATATGTGCGATTAACTCCAGGTGTTCAGGTCATATAATAATGTATATGTGCGATTAACTCCAGGTGTTCAGGTCATATAATAATGTATATGTGCGATTAACTCCAGGTGTTCAGGTCATATAATAATGTATATGTGCGATTAACTCCAGGTGTTCAGGTCATATAATAATGTATATGTGCGATTAACTCCAGGTGTTCAGGTCATATAATAATGTATATGTGCGATTAAAAGTAGAAGTATATGTACAGGTTCTTAAAATACGCGTGACTGATATGCGTAAAATGAATTATGAGTTGGTCACTCTAAATTCGACTCTCCAGTTTTGGGGTTTGGCCGGCCTATTTATAAAGCCGTTGTGTTCTCAAAATATGTAAGTTATCTTTTTACCTCGTCGTCAGTAGGTTTATAAACGGCGAACACATATTTAAAAGTTGGTTGCTGTTGGCGGGATAGCTACTTTAAGTTAATTACAAGAACAGTCTATCCCTGAGACGCAGTTTAATGAGTGAAAAGTGTGCTGGTACATATTTTAACTGATGCGAACATACTTACATGTTTAGTACTTATAAAATGTATAAACTAAAATCAAACTCATCAAGTATGATTAATTTATGACTGATTTATATATTGATATATTTTTTACAATCTATTAAAAACTTGTAATAGTATTTTATTATTTATTATAATATTTATTATACTTACCATGTGTTCATTCTGTCTTATGAATTAATCAACTACGTTGTTTAAATTTCTACTAAGGCTACTTACAGTTTATGTACATCAAGATCATACGACGTTTTTTGCTGCTGTTACATTAAAATAATACATAAAGATAATACATAAATATAATACATTTTTAAGGTGCATCAACACACAACCGCACAAACAAGGAGCAATATTTAATTAATTATACAATGAAAAAGTCAAAATACAACAGAAAGGGCGGTGAAGACAGGGTTACCGACTTGGAACGGTCAGTAGTCAATAAGGCCTACAGGTTAGCTTGAATCGATTTAATATCTACACAATCCTCGCTATTATCTTGTCCTATCCTCACTCTTACCCTAGTGTCATCCCAATAAACGGGACAATGTAAAGAAAGATATCCCCGAAGGGTTATATTTTCTAACAAACACGGCAGCATTAATGAGAATATAAGTAAAACACATAAATGATCATGTAAATATAGTATAATAAAAGCCTAGAAAGCCACAAAGTAAGTACTCATTGACTTGGCAGAAGCCAGAGCAATAGAAGAATAAACCGTTAGGGGACGACAGGACAATATTAAAGACAAACATCAAACGCTACCGTCCTATAAGGTTTCAGGTAGACGTCATCATATGGTCCACAATCTGTGCGGTCATCGCACAATCAAAAAGGAAAGCATAGTGGCGAAATGTAAATGGGTCCACCACTATACATGTAGTGCGTTGCAAAATGATAGGGTCATAACCTCTTTTGATAAACGTTTTAACACGTTTAATAAAGATTGCATGAAAGTGATTATGATCAAAGTGCTTACAAAGAAATATAAAAAGATCGGACAGGGAAAGTAGCATTCAAGGAGAGGACAGTCAACCACAAAACACAGAAACAAACACCCAAACAGACAAACAAGAAGGCAAAAGTAATATTCAATGCAAAATGCATCACAAACACAAAAGGGTTGACAAAGTTTGTAAATCACATCACCATAGAAGTCAGGTTGTGATAGTCTTTGTCGCAGAAGAGTTCTTAAATTACTTTTATATTTTAAAAGTAGATCAGGGTTACGATTCAAAGTAAACAACATCACAAACACAAAAGGGTTGACAAAGCATCACCATAGAAGTCAGGTTGTGATAGTCCTTGTCGCAGAAGAGTTCTTAAATTACTTTTATATTTTAAAAGTAGATCAGGGTTACGATAATAACATTTTGCAAATGTTTTTCGAAGTTCATTTTGTTTGTCAATTGATTAGTGTTATGCTCTGCCGGCCACAATCACTTGTGTTGGGTCAAAACATAAACTGGCACAATATGTGGTGGGAAGTGGGGGAAAACATACACCCCTTCAGATTATTGAAGTGTGCCTGTCCTCCTTCTCCCCACTGCGCTCCTACTGCTACGCATTAATATGTGCATAGTATGATCTAAACAATTTCTGCTCGAAAGAACTCTCCAATATCGCACTGCCGAGTTTGACATGAACTAAAAAATAAAAAATAAAGAGATTTCAGTCATTTTATTTACATCGATACACAACTGTTGGTGTTCCGGACTTGATTGAAAGACATAATTTTGTATCTGTATCAGTCTCAGAATCCTCTGTGAGACATGCAAAGAAGATATGTTATTGTCTAGAGCCAACATGCAAAGAAGTTATGCTATTGTCTTGAAGCAACATGCAAAGAAGTTATGTTATTGTCTTGAAGCAACATGCAAAGAAGTTATGTTATTGTCTTGAACCAAACTTACTTATTGATGCATAACAGTCTGCTACTCATTTATCTACAACCCATTTCTGATCAATATTCAAATGCTGCTAGAATCATCAAGGAATAGATCTCCTTCCATTTTTTAAATGTATCTTCCATATTTTATTTGGATGAGAAATTTCACTTTCACCATAGTGAATCTCAACTGTTCTACAAGGCTACACATTTGGTAACTGAAGCCATTCATCTCCTTAAAGCAGAGTATCGGTCAACCATATTTCCCAAGCATCTCCCTTAACGTGCATTTTCTTTTGTTCGTGAACCTGGTTAATAGATTGCTGAAAACATGTTCTTGGTTATGCCCGGAAATGTTTGCGTTATGAATTTAGCTTCACTCACTGGATACTCAAGTTGCCGATCAATCAAATGAATTGGAAGCCGTCCGGCATGACCAAGAGCAAACACGTAGAGGATGAGTTCTGAAGTACACTTTTTGTCTAGCGGAATATTTTTCTCTGTACGAGTGCACAAAGTACAGAAGAAAATGTACTTCAAAATCCAGGACCTGCCTCAATAGCTGAAATTCTGGACCTTATTTAAATGATTTACATTATATTATTTTGTATCGCCATCTCAATGTATGGTTGGCATACTATTTACCTTTAGCTTGTAAAAGCACATTCAGTTATATGGTTCTCCTAAAATTGTTTTTAAAAAACTTGAATCAGATATAAACGATTCGGCTGTATCATTTGATTCGATAGGAGCTTCATAGGGGACAGTTATCCAGCCATTGTATTTCAGTACATCACATAGTACCTTCAACATTGCCATTTCGATCATGCATTATAATAAAAATTACCACTAAATATTTTGCCAATGCAAATATCCGAAGATCTGATGTTATTACCGTCGTTTGTACAGGACTAAGAAACGCAACCACATTCTTGATCATATCCATAGAATGGTTGATTGTTGCCACGGAGTGAGCTTGCGCTTAAAATAACGGCAAAAACGCTGTGATAGTGTGACTTAAAAGGATGAAAGCCGCCTAGAGGCATGTGTGTGTGTGATGGGGGTTGGGGAGTGGTAAAGTATCAGGTATACCCTGTTGTTTGTCTACGTATTGTTTCAGCTAATGATGATACTGGCATTGCATACTACATTACAGCCAATTTCCCCTTGAATCGTACTGATACCCAAATAACGTAAACAAATAATGTCAGAATTATACTATTACAATTCCTAACATGAAAATTAAAATATCTTATCTCATTTCAGTTCTATAAGTAATAGATCATTTCTGGTCTCAGCGAATTGGCTTATTAAAAACCGAGATGGGCTACTACACCCATCTCGGTGTTTAAATTACCAACGAGCTGAGCCCATCTCGGTGCTTGAATAACCAACGAGCTGAGACAGACTCTGTCTTTTTTATAGCTTAGTGTACTTATTAACACTGTGACGTCATAGTGACCGTTCTCTAAATTCAAATATCCGGTAGTTGTAGTACGGTATAACCACGCCCCTTTAGTTACCCTTAATTAGTAAAAGATAATGTCTGATCTCAGCGAGTTGGCTTATTTAAACACCTAGATGGGCGTAGTCTCAGCGAGTTGGCTTATTTAAACACCGAGATGGGCGTAGCCCATCGATGTGTTTAAATAACCAACGAGCTGAGACAGACTCTATCTTTTTTGTAGCGTGGTGAACTTAGTAACACTGTAACGTCATAGTGACCATACTCTAAATTCTAAAATCCGGTAGTTGTAGTACGGCATAGCCACGCCCCTTTAGTTACCCTAAATTAAACGATTTAATGCTCTGCATTCATCAAAGGAAATGTCACCGACCATGCTACAAAACGATTTAATGCTCTGCATTCATCAAAGGAAATGTCACCGACCATCTACAGTTAATTCTATCAAACACAACACTAGGTATTTGCAGTGTATTGTTATTCAAATATGCCACCCATTTATATATCAACAAAACATTATTATATACCAACGGATGTCCGCTCTTGGAATTTCTTTTACTGGTCTAGGGCTTATTCGTTTTTGTTTCAGTTCCATTAAAAAAGGCAAGTAAACTGCTTAACCAGAACAGCAGGAATGGTTTATGAAAACAAACAATAATATATTGTCAAATTGTTCTCGAGCATAACATTTCAAAAGACGTAAAACCCGTCATAAAAATCGAATTAAAATGTATTACTCAGCCAATAGTAATAATTATCATAATGATTTTAAATCTATTTCATTTTAAAGGAAAACAGCAAACAAAAATGGCGTTCCCCCTACGAATTCTTAATTATTTTACATCGAAAATAGATTATCTGACAAACATCTGAATAATCCTGTTTTAAACGTCTATAAAACGTAAATTAGTGCGTGTTTGATGTTTCCCCACACGTTTAATAATGATCCCTAATGCTCATGAACACAGTTTTCCTCTTAAAAAACAACTCTTAACATGTTAAATTATACAATTTAAAAGTACATTAAATGTTGTATAAATTTAGATTATATCATAAAAGTTATGATGCACATCGATTCAAATTTAATGTATAACTTGACAAAAACAGGAGTAAAACATCGTTATTTCAAAACCACAGTTTGAAGTATATTTTGTATAAAAGGAATGTACTTTAAAGTTTTAAGAAGTACTTAAAGCGTGTACTGTAGCTCGGGTAACAAGGTTTGAGTGGTAAATAAGATCAGCGCATCTCAAGCGTGTCGTATCGTAATATAAATCTTTATTGTACCAGGTTACCGGCGATACATATAAGTGCGCATATTGTTTCACAAAAAAGGTGATGTAAACCATTTTGTAAACTAAAATCTGTATTTCCTAAGTTAACAAGTGAAGAAGACTCTCTGAAATAAACAAGTGTCTATCTACGTATCTCTAAAATACTTAGATGGGGACCAATTACATTAATAATCTGATCAGAAAATATCCGGGTTACTAATAGTATTATACAGGTATGTTTTTGAACACATGACATGTTACTATGTTTGATCTACCCACGCAACAATGAACTACGGTGGCATAGAGGTGACATGTGTATGTTTTTATTTATCTCGTGCGCACGAGATACTAAGTCGTGCTCACGAGATACAAAGTCGTGCGCACGAGATAACTAAGTCGTGCTCACGAGATATAAAGTCGTGCGCACGAGATAACTAAGTCGTGAGCACGACTTACTTACTCGTGCGCACGAGATACTAAGTCGTGCTCACGAGATACTAAGTCGTGAGCACGAGATACTAAGTCGTGAGCACGAGTTACTAAGTCGTGCGCACGAGATACTAAGTCGTGAGCACGAGATACTAAGTCGTGAGCACGAGTTACTAAGTCGTGCGCACGACTTAGTAACTCGTGAGCACGATTTAGTATCTCGTGCTCACGACTTAGTGTCTCGTGAGCACGAGATAGTTAGCTAATCAGAATACACTTTACACACATGGATGTTGTACGAGAATGGGAAAACTTAAAAAATCTTCCTGTCCCAAACCGTAAGGCCCAGAGTTTTGATATTTGGTATGTAGCATCACCTAGTGGACCTCTACAAAGAATGTTCAAATTATGGCCCTGGGGTCAAAAATGGCCCCGCCCCGGGGGTCGCATGGTTTACATGGAGTTATATAGGGAAAACTTAAAAAATCTTATTGTCCCAAACCATAAGGCCCAGAGTTTTGATATTTGGTATGTAGCATTACCAAGTGGACCTCTACAAAGATTGTTCAAATTTTGGCCCTGGGGTCAAAAATGACCCGGCCCCGGGGTCACATGTTTTACATGGAGTTATATAGGGAAAACTTAAAAATCTACTTGTCCCAAACTGTAAGGCCCAGATATTTGGTTTGTAGCATATCCTAGAGTACCTCTACCAAGATTACTCAAATTATGGCCCAGGGGTCAAAAACTACTCAAACTGTTCAGCTTTGCTGAAAAAGATGGCCAAAACAGCTAAAATAGTAACTTTTAATGAAATCAGAACATTGATTCAGGTGAGCGATTCAGGGCCATCATGGCCCTCTTGTAGCTTTGTGCCATTAATACATTCACTAGTCTTTTTCTTGAACATCTGTGTGCATCTGTTATGAAATAATTTTCATTAGTTTTCTCAATACAAATTTACACTGTCTAAACCATTGCTAGCTATAGTACATTCATGTTGGTAACAAGGGTGGTGGGGGGGGGGGGATGGAGGGTTGGTTCTTAGGTTGCAGACATAACATTTTGTAAATGTGTCTTTTTGTTTCATTTCTTTTAAGCTCAATACTTAAACTTGGATCACCATTAGAATATTATGGCAGATTATTATGCAAATGTATTGCTAATTAATTCCAGAGTTTTTTTATTAATTGGTTTACGGGAGATTTTGATGAAATCAGATAAAATTTTGATAAACTTTCTTTTTAAAACATTATCGACAGCAAATGAGGGGGAAAAAATAAAAAATAAAAATCGCGATTTCAAATTTTACTTTTTATTTGGGTTTTCAATTTTTAGGAGCAGCGTTCCCGTAAACAAATTAATAAAAAAAACTCTGGCCTAACTCTATAAGCCACAGTATGCACAACCGGGTGTTTTCATTCAGTTTTTCATTTGGCGAATTCGACTGGGACATTTTGTTGAGCACGACAGCTTCGTTGAGCATATTTTTTGTTCGACTTGTAGTATGACGTCACACCGTTGAGTACGAAACTCAACGCTGGTGGACCTCTGAAAAGTAAGTTGCTCAACAGAAAGTCGCCAGTCGAATACGACTAATAGACATAGAAATAATTGATCCAAAAAGCATTTCTTATGCAAGAATCTGAATACAAATGAGCTGCATCTTGCGAAAAGGGGTCTTCATGCATCTGCGTAGTGTTGTCCTGGATCAGCATGTGCAGTCCACACAGGCTAATCCGGGACGACACTTTAAGCAGAGGCGCTTATACCCTATTTACCAAGATGCGGTTCAATTATATGACATGAACATTCACGCAGTTTGATCTGAATCTACAGTGTGTGTTAATCACGTATCAAACCTTCCGAGAAGCTACTGGCTACTGTGTAGATACAGATCAGACTGAATGAACGTGTAGGCTGTTGGTGATTTTCTGTTTCTAGAAGGTCTACTCTAAGTATATATATATATATACTGGAAGCGGAAAGTGTCGTACCAAATTAGCCTGTGCGGACTGCACAGGCTGATCAGGGACGACACTCTACGCAAAGGCATTTATACACCTTTTCGCAAGATGCAGCTCAAATGTACTTGTATTGTTAGTGATTGTCGCTATTTTTATGCCCCCGTATCGATAGATCGGGGGCATATTGTTTTTGGTCCGTCTGCGCTGTATCTGCGTGTCTGCATGTCTGTCCTGAACTTTAACATTGCCTGTAAACTTTGATCCATTAAGCTACAGGCTTCACATTTGGTATACATATTCTATTAGTCAATGGCCTTCACATGGCAGCATGCTAAAATACCTTGACCTTCACCATGACCTTGACAATGACATTGAAATCTTCATTTTGATAAATCATTGTAACTTCTGATCCATTTAACCTACATACGCCATAATTCATATACATATTCTACTAGTCAATGGGTTTCACATGGCATCATGCAAAATGACATTGATCTTCACCTTGACCTTGAAAATGACATTGAACTTCGTGTGGTTAAAGCTGAAATCGGGGACATAGTGTTTCAAAAAGACATTTTGTTGTTTGTTGAAATGTAAAAAAGCTAGACAGAACTAGTCATTTTAATCATCTGCTTATTTGTTAAGTTCCATAGATCTAGATGTTAAATTATTTCCTCCCAATTTTAAAATAAAATACACTAGACAAATGTAAAAGATGTTGATACCCTTTAATTACTCATCTATACCCTTTCCCTCATTAAAAGCATCTCCTACTTCTCTGCAATAGACATATTTTAAACCATTCTGGGAAAAGGAAGACTTGTTAACCCTTTCCTATACAGACGACTTTTGACGCGTCTGCAGCAGATGCCTTTTAAACACATTGTGGGAAAGGAGAAATTGCTCATAACGAGCAATTTCTCCCTTTCCCACAATGTTTTCTACTCTGTCAGAAATTTTAACTCTCATTTGTTCCAGTATTGATTTATTTTCTGCAGACATTTTGAATTTGGAAGAGTCTAAAAATGGCATATCAGGAAAAGGGTTAATATTGAACAATTTCTAGTTTTACCACTATGCTTTCTTCCCTCTAAAATATTTATTAAGAATGTCAAGTCTTTTCTATTAAATGTTTCATTTTGACATTCCAGAAGTTACAAACAGTTAATAGAAAATACTTTAAAAGCAAGCGGGCTCGACAAAAATGCACTATTTCATTTGGAAAATGATTCATCTTTTGTATTGAAGGGATTATATAATATATACAAGGAAATCTTGGATGGAGCAAAAATGATCATCATACTTGATTTCAGAAAAAAAGCATGATTGCAAGGCAGACATTGCTTTCTACAAACAACTTGAGCTGATCTTGTAGTCATAAAACAGTTATTTTGCATTCTCAGTAACAATCTCTGTGCTCTGTGCCCATGACACAAGCAGCGCAAGCAGGACTCAAACTCTGGATGCCCGAGTGCTAATCCAATGCCTTAACCACTCAGCCACAGAGGACCCTCACACAAGTTTTATAACCTCTGGGCCTGATCTCACGGCGTTTCTAAAGAAGCTTATATGAAATGGTGGTATAAGGTTAATATTCTCCAGAGAAGAATGGAAGAACCAGACAAAAAAAGACACGTGAAAGTTTAACTGTGAGACTGAATCAAAAACATCGTTGGAAACAATTTATCCTTTTCCCACAATGTTTCCAAGACATCTGCTGTAGAAGAAACCATTTCCAACATGCAAGAAATCTGCAGCAGACGACTTCGAAAACATGTAGACAAAGTTGAATATATTTATAATTATTTAAATAAAGTTGAAAACATTGTGACAAAAGAAGAAATTGCTCAGAATGTTTTCAAAAGTTGTCTGCTCATGGAAAGGGTGACCTGGGCACTACAGCATCATTCATAATACGATCTCCAAAACCCTGAGCTCTCCAACAAAGCCAACTGCTCCCATTTTCAGTTATTGTGACGGGAGAGGAAAATGGCAGCCTTGTAAGAAGTCTCGGCCACAGAGAATACGGTTGCGAGGTTAAGAGTAATCATGGATTTAGACAATATAGCAGTTTTAACAATTCACAAAAGCTTGTAAGCTAACCATGTTAAATAAACAAATTAACCATTTCCCAGATACAGGCAACTTTTGACATGTCTGTATCAAACGACTTCTGAAACTTATAAAAAGCAATTTCTCCTGTTCACACTGTTTTCTATTCAATATTCTACTATTATACTTTCATTTGTCCAGATTTTCTACTTTTTTTCATGAAAGACTTTCAATTTGAAAGAGGCTATACATGACATGTCAGGGAAATGGTTAAGAAAGTGGTGACTAAAGTTAATCGACAATATTCCAAGACTCAGTACTGGCCAAATTCTTTCCTCTGAAAACAGACAACAAGTTTGAATGACTTTCTGGGAAAAGAAGCAACCCATTTTAACTAGCATTTGCTTCTCTTTCCCAAATCTCCCACACCTTTACAATATGCAAGAGCAAAAGCATATTCCAAGTACATCTGTGTTTCTTGCAGGCAGTGGACAGGCTGATAGACAACAGTGAAGGAAGACTAACCCATTACCACATAATTCAACCCATTACCACATAATTTAACCCATTACCCCATACGGAATTTTGTAACGGGTGCAAATTGAAAGCATCGGCAGACGATAATAGTAAATTACGCCAAATGACAGTTTCATTTTGAGATAGTATTGAATGTTGTTTAACGGCTCATCAACACAGTACAGGTTATTTAGAGCCGCCCCAGAGAGAGAGGAAGGATACATAGGAATCCGGGAACCTGCCCTACTCTTATTATCGAATATATTCCTATGGTTCTTTAACGTGCTCGGTTGATAGACCGATACACGGGACCGCCCGGTTTACGTCCCCATCCGACGGATGAGGCTAAGGAAAAGTGTCTTGCCCAAGAACACACCGACAGAACTCAGTGGCACCACGGAGGATTGAACCCGGGGCCTCCGGTTACAAATCCGCCGCGCTACCGACTGCGCCACGCCAGCCCCTCATTTTGAGATAGAGTAGAAAACATTGTGACAAAAGGAGAAATTGCAATTTCTTCTCTTGTCACAATGTTTTCCGAAGTCGTCTGCTGCAGATGCGTTAAAATGCGTATTCATGGAGTAAAGGGTTAACACATTCCTTGATATGTGATTTACAGGGTCTTTAAAATTGAAAGCATCACAAGAAAAGATTATGAAATCCGAACAAACAAAATTTCAATTGTAAGAATGGTAACTGAAAATAAAAGAAGGTGGGAAATGGAGAAATTGCTTGTTACCCCATGTTTTATAAAGTCATCTACTGCAGACATGTTAAATTTTTGTTTGCATCTGGGGAAGGGTAAAGACTCATGTTAAGAAAATCTGCATGTTTGGATGGTTTTGAAAACCTTGTGGTTAATGGAGCCGTTGCTCATAACATACAAATGTTTTTGTCTCACAATGTTTTAAAGAGTTTTCTGCTGCAGAGGCATAAAAAATGGATATGTGGTAATGGCTTAATTATTACCTAGCTTCATATACAAAACAGTAAAACAAGATTTATTTCATAAGTTGAAAACAACAATACGGCATCAGCGTAAAGTATAAACCTGGATCAGCCTGTATGGGCTTCACAGAACATACAAGATGATTCAGACTCACGCTTACTGACTCCGGGGTATTGAGATATAGGGTAGTCCATGAAACAGAAATCTTTTGGCATTGTAGAAAGTAGCTTTAGTATACAACACTTTCCGCTTTTGAGTGAATTTCTGTTTCAAGAAGCTTTACTCCAAGTGTAAATCCATTGGAAGCGGAAAGTGCCGTCCCGGATTAGCCTGTGTGTACTGCACAGGCTGATCCGGGACGACACTTTACGCAGATGCATTAAGACCCAATTTTTCTTGACGCAATTCAAGTCAATTTTTCAAAGTGTGCCCTAAACAGAGATAAATATGTTGTTTGGTATAGTCTCTATAACACCAGCTCTGTTTCCATATCAACACTTAGTTAAAACAAGCTGTAAGCTGATAGCAGACTAGATGATTCAAGCAGAGCTCCAGATAATTCGAGTTTTTCTCATGGTATATTCTTTATTACTCATCCAAACCCTATGTTGTTGGTACTAATGAATACCCACAACATAGGATTTGAATGATGAGAATTATGGGATATTTTATATCGAAACAATAACATTTGACCCCCTTTATCTGGAGCCCTGGGATTGGTTTAGAACAACTCTCCACAAGGTGGCCTCGCGTTATGCTTACACAATCACAAGAAGCGGACAGAAAAAACTACATCGATGAACGGTTAATTAGAGTTGGTTAAAATGGACTCCTAATTAACAACACTTCTTATTTCCAGTGTTTTGTTCTCTGTTCACATCAATCCCACCACTTTGTTGTGAGTCTCTACCAGGAGTCTGAAACACAAGGCAAAACTCACATGTAACCCTTTCCGTAATACAAGAAATCTGCAGCAGACGACTTTGAAAACATCTAAGTAAAATAACAAAAAACACTATGAATAACTGTTTTAATATTTAATTAAAGATGAAAACATTGTGACAAAAGGAGAAATTGCTCATTACAGGCAATTTCTTCTTTTGTCACGCTATTATCAAAAGTCGTCATGTTTTAATGACATTTTATTTCCCCACATATTTACGATTCATTTATATGTGAATGACATGTATGCGTCTCCTCAAATGTTGAAAGAGCCTAACAGCTTCATCAACAGTGTTTGGTGGAAGAAGGCTGTCTTCCGCCATAACGTCTATACACACGTTATACATATCAGGTGCGCAGCATACTGTCGAACGAAACTGGACTCGACCACGACAAGCATCTATGTCATCCCTTGATACAGGCCACAAATAGTCTGTAGTGTTCCATAGTCTAGGAAAACTGTACATCCTGTTTGGTTGACCAAATGGAACGTGCTGGTTTCTTGACCTTCTGATTGAATGGTTGTTCCACATTGTTGCTGCCAATGAAAGCTCGGTCTGAAACAAAGTGCTACATAATAATACACGTGGACCGCGAGACGAAAGTTTTGGAGAAAAGTGTTCTTAAATATTTTAGCGCGTTTGTATTGGAAGAAAAATGTTCGAGGTATTAAGATCACTATTACGTCAACCTTTGCAGTGCGAACATATATATTGATCATTGTCGCTAGAGAGTGGCTAGTACTGGTAAACACAGGAACACTGGCTAGGTGGTCTGACCGCCATATGACCTAAACAGTGTTGAAAACGGCGTCAAATCCAAACAAACAAACAAATATATTGACCATAATTTAAAAGGTATCCAGGTTATGAGCAAACAAACAAACACTCGCTCACACACATCCGCACGCACGTATCATTTCATGCACAGAATATGTGAGAAAATGAGCATGAGAGACGCAAAATTGAAACACACGTTTTTATGGCCTACATATGACGTTGTGGTGTTTGATGGTTCGCACTTTTCACGTCTATCAATTAAACCATATTTAAGGCTAATTCACGAATCTGCTTTTATTAGATGGACTGTGATAATTAATATAGCGTTTGTCAGATATCTACTCAACATTTAAGTTAAACGTTTGAAACTGTCCCTTTTTCATTGAGGATAATCCATCCATCATTATATCGTGTTTTCCCGCCTTACATCGGAAGACGTCCGTATGCCACGGACATCCACGACTCAAGCCGAACGTCATGGAGACGATGTCGTATTGCTTACTTGGTGAATTTCCGTGACTAACGAACGTCTTCCGAAATAACACGATAACACATCGGGCCAATGATGGATGGATTACCGTAAAAAAATATTGGTTCAGGCGAACTTGCCTGAATTGGTATTGTTTGTACAGTAGTCAAATAGAAAATAGTAAATGAAACATTTGAATTGATTATGAAAAATCAAATTATTATAAAAGCATTTTAAATAGAACCAGAAACATGACAAATGCTTATTGAACAGTGTAGTTTTCTTACTTCTTATACACGCGGCCATTAAATACATTCTAGAATTGAAAAGATTATATTTACTTGTAGTAAAGCCATGAAGCAAAATTGCACAAGGCACTTGTCTGAGTCGCTCCCTGAAAAGTCTCCTGCATTTTGGAGGGTTTTGAATGTGTCCATCCAATACTGAATATGTTGGCGTCGAAGGTAGCCCAACCAGCTCTCAATCCGCTGATTAAGTGTGCTTGAGCCTGAGATGTAAGCATTTTCATCAGCCCTCAAATGCCTTTGTATTTCTCTCACTACTACATTCTCTGTTCCAAAATCCCCTCGAATTATCCTAAAAGTGCAACCGTACTCATTTAACACTTCCAGCAAATACCCAGCGACAATTCTTGGATTGTTGTTTGTATGGTATACATTTAGCCATATAACTTTCCTAGAAAACCCACAGATACATCCATGTATGCACAGTCCGTAAGGTTTCAGTTTGTCGTATCCGTCGAGATGCCAAATAAAGTTTGGTCCAGCTGCAAAATAATTCCGTCGTTGAAATCTTCTAGCAGTCCGCGCTTCCACACCTGTTAATAAATAATACCAATCCAATTACTATGAGAAAATTAGAACATTTAGGTTTCTGGATATACATTTTGAAAAAAAAATCCTACACTAGATTTTTGTATCCCTGTTATAAAAATAAAAATAAAATCACGGATCTTAGAATAACTAGACACCGATGCCCCAATACCGCCTTGTCAAGGGCCATAACTCTGGTGTTACTGGTGCGATATAAAAACTAAAACCCAGGTGCACAACAACTCATCCAAATAAACAATTATGTGAAGTTTGGTGACTGTATGCCAATTAGTAAAGGAGCAGCGCGTGCGACAAATTTGCCATATAAAATGCCTTAATTTTGACTATGTCAAGGGCCATAACTCTGGTGTTATTGATGCCATATAAAAATCAAAACCCAGGTGCACAACAACTCATCCCGATAAACATTTGTATGAATTTTGGTGACTGTAGGTCGAATAATAAAGGTGCAGCGCGCGACACAACATTTTCGGGACGTACGGACGGACGGACGTACGGACAGACAAGAGCAAATCTATATGCCCCCAAATTTTTGGGGACATAAAAATATACGCTTTTTGTTTGATTTCAAATGACATGCATACGTTCTCCGGATGCTCACCTGAACGAACCGGCCACCGTAAAAACCACCACTACTACTACTACCACTACAACTACCACCACTACCACTGTATGAAGTAATCAAAGGCATTCTTGTGGGTAGTGTAAGTACATACTCGTATCAGAAGCTAATATCAATTTCTGTATACGTTTTGTAAGGGCAGGTGTGTTTGCTTTACTTTGTCAGGTTGAACTTACCCCGAGGGTCGCATATACGAAGGATGGTAGCAACATCGTTGACCCGTACCCGTAAACCATTGGCTATGCAACGTTGACGCATGACTCGGTATCCATGGAGCGGTCCAGAATGTTCAAGTTCGTTGCTAATAAAGTCAACCACAGTACGAGAGTCACTATAGATTCTTCGTCGCAACATCAATCCGCGTAACACTCTATGTAAATGTCTGAGTGATATGTTTATATCATGCTGGTCGCGTAAAAGGAACCGAATTTATTCATACGTTAACCCTGCATTAAAGTATAATACAATAAAATCGTCTCTGCTATCAGCCATTTTCAAACAGCATCCATGTATGTAAAGTGTATTCTGATTGGCTTATTATGTCGTGCTCACGACTTAATTATCTCGTGCTCACGACTTAGTATCTCGTGCTCACGACTTAGTATCTCGTGCGCACGACTTAGTAACTCGTGCACACGACTTAGTATCTCGTGCTCACGACTTAGTATCTCGTGAGCACGACTTACTAACTCGTGCGCACGACTTAGTATCTCGTGCTCACGACTTAGTATCTCGTGAGCACGACTTAGTAACTCGTGCGCACGACTTAGTATCTCGTGCTCACGACTTAGTATCTCGTGAGCACGACTTAGTATCTCGTGCGCACGAGTTAGTAAGTCGTGCTCACGACTTAGTTATCTCGTGCGCACGACTTAGTATCTCGTGAGCACGACTTAGTATCTCGTGCGCACGAGATAAATACAAACATACACATGTCACCTCTTTGCCACCGTATCTAGCACATACAGTTTGTGAGAAAGTGACATTAATGCAAAAGTTGAATGTAAAAAATAGAAAAGAAACTTATCTGCCTTTTGCTTGGAGTGTGAAGGTCATATCCACATTTCATATTTCCCGATGTGATATACTACCCAAGATCAGCGGTCAGAAAAGCAACACCTGTCTCCTTTTCTTCGAAAAGGCAAGACAACAATTAAATATCCATACCCCTTCGTTACTATTACAACTACACAATTTCATAAAACACATCCCATCGAAGGAATGTAAAGTTACTGAATGGAAACCAATATTCAATTTTATATAGTAACGCCCTCCTTTGACCAAATGAGCCTCAAAATAGCAATTCCAACCATCGAAAATTCAATTTAAACAGATCTTATTTGAGAAAAACAATGTCTTTTAAATACTTCATGTTTAATACAAGTGAAACTATTGAATAGAAGACGTCATAGAAATAATAAAACACATTATTTCATAAATACTTGCAATGTAAAGCTAAATTTAAATAAGTGTTTATTCTTTATTTCAGGCTAAAGATACATATACACACATTATTAAGATAATCACAGTTTATCACGTTTATGCAGTAGATTATCAAGATAATCACATAGAACTTTAAACACATATCACAATGTTAAATATATCATATATCACAGTTTTTTATATCATAAATTATTTGTATTTCAAAATTATTTGTATTTCAAATTCTATCATAAGCACACTGACCAGTAAGAGAACATGTAGAAACATTTCAACTACACCAAAATAAAAATGTTTCGTGTTGGTGGGTGTTATGCTTTAGTGTTTGGTGACTGACACCAAAACAATAAGGTTCTTTCTTTCAACTTATGAAGTTCCATGAGTGTGAATGCTATGAATTGTTTGGTGTTTATATCATTTTCAGCAAAGTTTAGGCTATATATGATGGGCCACCCACTAATCCGTGATAGAACCAGTACTGTATACATCCTGGCATCCGTAAAAATTCTATAAATTTCAGCAAAACGTGAATTTCTTGTAAGATCATGATCACGTTAACCTTTGACTACTAACCCCAAAACGAATCGGGTTCCTCCTCTCGCCTAGTGCAATGTACCTCTCAAGTTTCGTTGGTGTGAGTGTTATGGTTTCTCAATTATCGTCTGGAATGCGTATTTTCATATAAATCCGTGGCGACCTTGACCTTTGACCCCAAAAACAATAGGATTCCTCCTCTCACCTAGGGCAATGTACCTATGAAATTTCATGAGTAATTTCATAAGGGTAGGTGTTACGGTTTCAAAGGTATTGTCCAAAATGCGTAATTGTTAATGGACGGACGGACAACCCCATACAATAAAATACTTTGTTTTTCAAATTGGTGTATAAAAGGGTACTGCAATGCTAATATAACCAATTCTACATTATTGAAAGAATTTGAATTTTAACAACAAGTTCACCCTGACCAAGATTATTTAAAATTTAATAATTAAATTTGCTTATTTGTATTAAAATAAATAACAGTTATGACACATTATGATGAACAACTGACAGATGAGATCACAACAGCTCCCCTACAGCCTCGGCCTAAAATGAGTTAAGCGCTATCATCAGTTGTGCGCTACACATTGGTAGAAAACAGGTTGTCGAAAATTCTTTGTCTCTTCATATTCAGTTTCTCCTCTTTTATTTCAATGGATCTTTTTTTTAATTGCACTACTTCACCCAACATAGCTAGTTTGTCTTGCTCGATAGCAGTAATCTGCTCAGCACATGTACATGAGACTAAAGCTGAAAAAATAAGGAATAATCTCATGGTATAAACAGTATATCTTTACTACTAAACAAAAACTCATTACAAGTTGCTCACACAATCATTTATTTTATGCTTTATCATGGTACGACTGATTGTTAAAAGCGACGTTAAACACCATGCGTATATATTTATCACATAACTTGCAATGTGCAAGTGTTAAAAAGCCATGACATATTTTTCATACAACTCAAAAGTAATAAATATGCAATGAAGGCAAAATCATTGTTTGTTCTTTTTATTTTACAGCTTGGTGTGCATCGTGTGGACAAAGTATACTTCCGCTAACAACGTTTGAGAGGGGGTATATAGGAGTTACTGCGACGGGCCAGTCTGTCGGTCGGCCTGTTGGATCTTGTGGAGCGAACTACTTCTACACTTTTCAAGATATTCAATTGATACTTTGTATATATGATAAACATGAAGTGTAGATGTGCGTGGCACAGTTTTCGTGTGGCTTACTCAATGCCATGCAGAGTTATTGCCATTATTGTAGTAGTTCGGACAAGATTTGTCAAATAATCAGTATCTCTGCATAATTATATTGACATGGCTATCTTATGATTTTCTGTGAACAGACTTTTCTCTCTGATTGCATAGACCATGCAGCTGTATTTGTGACTACATTTTACAATTTTAATTTAAACAAACTAAATTACCTGATCTCCGCCAGCGTTCATTTCGAAGGTGTCCATTCCACCTACCACCCCAGCGATAACACATCCTGGCAGAGCACCAACTACCTATGAAATAAGTAGTCAATCCAAATAAGTACATACACATGATTTCTTGAATACAAGACATTTTTGTACAGAATTTTAAAAGTGTATGTCTTTTTTATTCATAAAACGTGTAGTGTGGTCATTACGTTTTTATCATATTACACTAGTGTAATAAATATTCAAATGAATAATAATGTAATAAATATGTGAATGAAGGTAGAATCACCGGTAGGTCTTTTCCGTTCAGCTCATTATGCATCGGAATTGCCTTAACGATGTCGTTAATGTTTAAAATACCGAACTGTGGAAATCGATGAAGTAGTTTCATTGTTTGGTTTGTATGGAGAAGACATAAGTCAATATAAGCGGCCAGCATAAAAACATACGATGTCATCAAATGACAACTTTAATAGTGTCGTCGGATAGTAATATAATATGTTACATGTGTATATAGTGTAAGCAATTGCTAGTTGAATTCGAACTTGTTTGAATGTATGTTATAAATACTCTTAAGCTATCATACGCATAATATAAAAGCATCATAATAAAACAATAAGAGTATGCTTCATAATCAGTCTTGTATGTATACTTCACTATATTACTATTGTATTGATGAAAAAAGAAGTGACTGATTAATGTTTTCGTTGTGGACAGATGGAGAAATATCATTTATGTATATCCATGAAACACATCACATACACTGAATGTGTATTTCATACTTAGTAATGAGAACGTTGAAGGAAGTTAACTGAGTATTCAAGAAAATGTTGAATGTTAGTGTGTACACCATCTTGTTTTTTATATGTTTTAGTCGAACTATCATTGTTTGTACCTACCTGCTCTCTATGTATATGTTGTCTAAAAAGTGTTGTTATGAATACTATTAAATTTGGTAGTGTCAATTGTAGGGGCCTATTCTCAGACGATATAAAAAGGAGGGACATTTTCTCTAGATGCAAGGACAATTATGATATTACTTTTATGGTTGATACACATTCTACAGATCATGTTGAGTCTCAGTGGAAGAGTGAGTGGGACTTTGATGCTAAATTCTGTTCATTTTTTAGTGCGAGTAGAGGTACAGCAATTATGTTTAAAAACACATTTAGTTATAATATTCATAATGAGACAAAAGACCCCAACGGTAATTTTATAATAATAGATATAACAATTCAAGATCAAAGGATGATAATTGCCGTAGTCTATGGTCCGAACGAAGACAAACCGAACTTTTTTCACGATTTTTTTAATCTAATAGAAAAATTTGGAAATACTTCAATAGTCATAGGTGGCGATTGGAACGTCCCATTAGATTACGAAAAAGACACATACAACTATAAACATAAAAATAATATAAAGTCGAATAAAACCCTTTTAAATATTATGGAAACTTTTGATTTTCACGACGCATGGAGAATTGAAAATGAAAATTTAAAAATATATACATGGCGAGGTCCTCAGAATAAAATGGCACGCTTAGATTATTTCGTTATTTCGTCGGATCTTCAACTTTTTATCAGTAAAACAGATATAGGAGTTTGTTATAAACCTGATCATTCACCTATATCAGTTGAATTCTCTTTTATCGACAAACCTAGAGGTAGAGGAATATGGAAATTCAATAATAGTTTATTGACCGATCAAGATTACGTTAATATTGTTAAAACAACTATAGCCGAAACGGAAAGCCAATATACATTGCCAAATGATTATGATAATATTAACAGGTCATTAAGTATAGATGACCAACTATTTTTGGAAACCTTAAAATTCATGATTAGAGGGAAAACCATTTCATATGCTTCATATGTTAAAAAGAAAAAAGATAATGAACTACTTGAAACTGAAAATAAATTAAGGTCATTATATTTAATATTAGATAATGGAGACTTTTCAGTCAAAAACGAAATCGAAATATTAACAGTACGACTTAAGACTATAAGAGATGAACGAATTAAAGGTATTATTCTAAGAACAAAAGCAGAATGGAAAGTAGAAGGTGAAAAATCTACTAAATATTTTTGTAATTTAGAGAAAAGGCAATATACAGAAAAAATTATACCAAAATTGATTTTGACGGAACAGAAAAGGTTTTACGATGATCTGTACACATCAAAAATACATGGAGAGCCACAATTTGAAAATGGGTTTTTTGTTGAAAATAACCCATTTCTAAATAAACTTACTGATGAAGATCGCGAACTCCTTGAAGGGGACCTATATGCGCAAGAATGCTTAAAATGTCTTAAAAATATGAAAAATAATAAATCTCCAGGGTCGGATGGTTTTCAGTGGAATTTTATAAACCTTTCTGGAAAGATATTGGAAACTACCTTATTAAATCGCTTAATTTTGGCTATAATTCTGAATCATTATCTGTAACTCAAAAACAAGGTGTCATAACGTGCTTACCAAAAGAGGGAAAATCTAAATTTTATCTAAAAAACTAGAGACCTTTCTCGTTACTAAATGTAGATACTAAAATTGCTTCATCAGCTATTGCATGCCGCCTGAAGACAATCCTTCCAAAAATTATTTCAGAAAGTCAATCGGGATTTTTGAAAGTTAGATATATTGGAGAATCAACTAGATTTATATTTGACATTATTGAGAAATGTGAAGAATTAGATGTATCGGGTATTCTAGTTTTATTAGACTTTGAAAAGGCTTTCGATTCTCTTGAATGGGTTTTATAGAAAAAGCATTACGTTTCTTCAATTTGGGGGATTCCATACTTCAGTGGTTTAAAACGTTGTACAATAACATTGAGAGTTGTATATTAAATAATGGTCACTGTACCGATTATTTTTCTATACAGCGTGGTGTACGTCAGGGAGACCCTTTATCGCCATATCTATTTATAATATGTGTCGAATTTTTAAGTGCAGCTTTAAAAAATAATCCGGATAATAATGGTATTAAAATAGACGGTTCAGAATACCTTATAAATCAATATGCAGATGACTCGTCCCTTTTCCTTGACGACGATGTTAAGTCACTGAATGCTACTCTAGAAACTGTTGACAAATTCTCGTTATGTTCTGGACTAAAAGCAAACTTTGATAAAACTGAAATTGTTTGGATCGGACATAAAAAAGGATGTAAAGACATATTGAACACATGCATACCGGTAAAATGGAATGAAAGTGGTTCTTTTAAAGTTTTAGGAATAGAATTCAATT